>JANSTR010063447.1:0-12844 GCA_025434805.1 Antipathozoanthus remengesaui | reverse complement strand
GTAGCCCCTGCGAGTACAAACTAGCTGGGAGCGCAAATAATTAAATTTAGGGGCTGTTTCCATGATTCTGATGATTTGATGATGACTTTCATTCCACGATGAGTTCATTCCATCTTCATACATGTTACTGTATCTGTTTACATGATTCCGAGATAAAACTTTGTTCCCTATAACTCATTCTGGAATTAATTAGTTCATTCCGGTTTTTAATCCGAACGAAATTCTAATATATGAGATCTCATTTTGACATCATGTAAATTGAAGACGAACTCCATTCCAACTGAGTGAAACCGCAAGCATATATTCATATTTGGGAAGCCACAGTTTAAACAAGGAGCGAAAAACGTGATCCTCGTTTCTGTTTAACACAAAGAAGCAGTCTTACGGTCACATTGTTAGTTAAAATTGTAAATAAGGCCATTTGTAGTAGGCGCAAAAACATTTCGTGCGGAGTACGAAATTTCATCTCGGTATCGTGTAAACATGATACCAGAATGAGTTTCATTTCAGAATGAGGTTCGTTCCATAATAAATTTCATTCTGCATTCACATTTTCAAAATTCTGAACAGTAGTACTGTCGGCCGCTTACGACCGTGGGAGACAACTGGGAATCCTGGCTTCGGATTGGTGGATTCAAATTTGCGCGCCATAACCCTGGCTTCTGATTGGTTGTTGATGACTTTGTCTATTTGAAAATGAATCGATATTCCGCCATTTTGATGACGTCATTGGCCCCTTGCGACCGTGAGAGACGGTTGAGAATTTAGGCGCCAAACCAAAAAAATGTGAAGGGGTAAGTAGGGAAAGACAAAAAGTGGGGGAGGGGCGTTAAAAAATAAAAAATATAGAAAATGAAACAACACACAACATTTGTTTAGAAAATGAGTTTAATGTGACAAAATGCTATGTACAAGCGGGAACGTCTGAGGGTCTTAGTGACATCCTCATCCCTGAGTGTTGTGAAAAAAGGACAAGGCCGCGATTCGAACCCGAATTTCCGAGGCCACAGCACGGCGTGTTACCAATTGCACTACCTTGTCTGTTTTTGACGCACCCTTGGCCGGACTCGGATCAACGATCCTTGGATTAAATGTCCAACGCTCTACGTGTTTGGTGCGACTTATGGGATTTCTCTCCTCGCGGTTAAAACTCCGTCTCTGCTCTCATCCTGGAAAGTATTGGTGCCACTTTTGCATACACCACGCTCAACGTTGAAAACATGCTTTTTACACACACTCTGTTTGTTCTTGGGGTGTCCACACGACGTCAAATGGTGTTTGGTGCGACGGCTGCCTCTTCTTGAATTGCGATGCACTCCATCCTAATTTCTCTTTGTAGTGTTGGTATCCTGAATCGCGTTTGTATCCTTGGTGTTTGGTGCGGCGTATGGAATTACTCTCCCCGCGAATGAAACTCCGTCTCTGCTCTCATCCTGGAAAGTATTGGTGCATCTGTTTGCAGGAATCCCGGGCGCTGTTGAAAACATGTTTTTGTTTCCTACATACACTCAGTTTGTTCTTTCTAGTGGTGTCCACACGATGTCAGTTGGTGTTTGGTGAGACGGCTGCCTTTTGTCGAATCGCGATTCACCCTTCATCCGGGATAACGTCATCATGGCACGGGTCGTTTGTGGTATGGTGTTCTTTCTTCCAACTGTGAACCTTCTTGACTGGTCTTTGTTCTAGACCATTGCCCACATTCTACGCACCCTCTGTTGGACGTGTATACAGACGGATTTCTGTTGCGGTGAGGTGGAATTTCGCCATTTCTACTCCGCCCCAGTGAATCATCACCACTATCAGGAGGTTCCCTGATATGTCGTCGTAAGCCTTTCTAGATTGTGGCCCGCCCTGAAGAATGTCCGAAATGGTTCTGTGCCCAAGTCATGTTTAGCTACTGTTGCCCCGCACGGGATTTATCCAGGCTACTTGTATGCCCCGGTGAACCATCACCACTTTCGCCATTTGATGGTCCACTTAGGAAACGTTCATCGCCGATTTTGATTATTTCTACAGTTGATTGGGAGATGGGAAGAGGATTGGCCTCTTTGGACCTGTGATCTGGATGCCTTTTGCTGTACCTGGGGTTATGCCTATTGTACTAGCTGGCACCATCATCATTGTACTGACGATTTTTTGCCAGCGTGGTGGGAAAACCGACCCATCCAGCCTCCATTTTCTCTCATTCTAGATCGTCTCCCACCCCGACGAGGGGACTCTCCCTTGGGATGTACCTGTTAACTTGGCTCGCCTACATGACGACAGACACTACAGTAATTTCGACACTCAGTTTACTTAGCCTGAATATAAATCTTCTGGCATTTCTGCTGCGTGTTACATCCAACAAGCACATTCATTAATAGTTCAGACTGGTTCCTGGAACACGTCAAAACGGGTGCAGTAAGTAAATGAACTCAAAAAAAGAAAATGAAACGAAATCAGATACTTACAAAGAAAATGTAACATCCTCGGAAACATAGGGTGAACAATAAACTAAAAGAATAGATACAGAACTTCTTTGTGAATTCCCAACTTGCACCGTTAGCAAAAACACTGCCGCCCTCCGTAACCACGCCTGTAGCTCACTGGGCAAACCGCTGCCTGGACGTTTGTTGTTTACAGTACCCCAGTGCTGTGCCCACGGATACTGGCCCCACCAAGAGGAAAATTCCAAGACGCATCATAAACATTATTCGCACGTAGGTTTTTGAGGATTAGACCCTGTTACATTTGTTGAAGGACCTCTTTTTTCTTTTGATAGATCCTCCTTGAGATCATCCAAGAATATTGGATTCCCCCACTGTTGACCTTATGGTTATGATCTCGTGCAAATGTATAGGGACCATCATCACCAACATTTTACTGCTGTCCTTGCTATCTAGATCCTGCCGGAAGTCATCAACATTGGTACCTGGTAGGACTCGGACGACAACGACGAGTGTTACTATTACCCTGAGGGGTGTTGTCCTTGCGGCTATGATGTAGAGGACCGTTATAACTGTCATTACCATCACCATTTCCGCGAGGTGTCGTTGACCCCTCTCACAACCACTATTGGTTTATGGGGACCGCATTACATTCCATTGACTTCCATTTGACTTCCAGCGCTAACCTGCCTGTTTTGGTGCTCCACAGATGAGATGCCTCTGGACTCATAAACGTCTTAATTGGTTTATCGGTGAACGCTTTCTCAAGGCTCTCGTTTCTTCTCTCTGAGGTAAGATCTTACCCGAACCGGAATACCTGTCCCAAGACGAATGTGTGGAACTCTCGTCCACATGTATTGGGTCAGACGCCCAACAAAAACTATCATTATGATCACCTCATGTACTATTATACACTGAATCTTTATCGAGCACTTGGGAAACTCTACCGATACATTCCTTGATCTTTTGTAGATCCTGTTTGATATGGAGCACGATTAAAATTGGAACGATCCCCACCTGTGTGAACTGCGTCCATATTGTCGTCTCTACGGCTATGGTCCGACACCCAACAAAGACTATCATCATCATCACTACAATCATATCAAGTGTAGCCCCAAAAGTTGTCTCCTGAACTTGAAAGCCGAACAACAGGACTTGAATTTTTTACCCATATATTGCTATGATAAATGTAAGGACTGAACACAGCTTGAGCACTTGGGAATCTCTACCAATACGTTCCTTAAGTTTTTGTAGATCCTACCTGATATATTGGACGACTATGTCTGGGGTGCTCCGTATGAAATGGGTCCCTATTGTTGTCCTTACGGCCGCGTGTAATTGGATCATCATCATTACTACGTTCATGTGGAATCTATTCCAAAGGGTCGTATCCTGGAGTTGAAAGCCGAACAACAGGACTTCCTACTGCTTTATCGATATGATAAATATTATTACTGAACACACTTGATTATGAACACTGCTTTATTGTAATAATCTGAATAAAATAAAAATGTTTACTGATTTAAACGTGTCTTGGCTTGCATGATTTTCTTGACCACGTTTTCAGTCAGGGTCTCGCGGCCGGGCAAATGGTTGTTGGCTCGAATCATCTTGCGATCAGCCACGTGCTTGTCCTCCAAGGTCTTGGCTTGAGAGTAATCAAAGTTGTACTTTTTGCCAATACGATTCAATAGATTATTGCCAGGATCCCCGCGTTTTAAGCGTTTGTTCAAATGTGTACCGGGTCTCATGTACTGATAGCCTGGCCAATGCCACTCGCGACCGCTCTTGCTGATCCATTTCTGGATGTCGAAGCCATATCCTCTCTTCTTGTTCTGCAATAATCGTTTCCGTTGAGTTTACGACGCAGCTTTCGACCGTCGGCCCAATCTTCCCATCCCTCGGCTGGGATGAGGCGTCTCCGGGATTGAGACGTACCTCGCGTGAAACTCTTCTTTTCCTTTTTGGGAGGAGGAACGATCTTCTTGGGAGAGACGGTGCGGGTGAGGGGTTTTTTCTTCTTGGGAGGAACGGTGTGGGTGAGGGGTTTTTTCTTCTTGGGAGGAACGGTGTGGGTGAGGGGTTTTTTTTCTTCTTGTGAGGGACAGTGCGGGTGAGGGGTTTCTTCTTCTTGGGAGGGACAGTGCGGGTGAGGGGTTTCTTCTTCTTGGGAGGGACGGTCGAAGAAGGTCGTTTCAAGGTTGATCGTGGTGGTTGTGGTGGTGGTGGGGTCACGGGTGCTCGTTTGAGTCCGGATTGCACCATCCGTTTCATCCATTTTTCCAATGCTGTGCTCACCAAATTCTCGTCCTCTTCCTCCTCATCCACCACCATTCTGCCCTGACCTTCACTCCCTGGAAGTTGTCTCAGACGTTTGGTGGCATCTTGTAGCGCTCGAGAAATAGGTTGGGTCTGTTGAACGGCTTCGGCGGCCTCGAGTTGAAGTTCGGCTAAAACCCGTTTCTTTTTGGCCGCAAAGTGCCCCGCCCGGTACAATAAGGCATTGCTCGTCAATTCTCCCTTATACCACTGCACCACCTCTGGCGCTTTTTTTGGCAACACGATCATCTCTTCCATGACGAACAATGACCCCGCCTGGAGCTGTCGTCTTTTCTTTACAGGTTTAACAACGGCATGAGACATTGACACGATTTCTTCAATCCCGTCCATAACCCGCGGCCTACTTGAATCATGAGCAAAGCATGGCGTCGTTTGGCGGAATGACGACGTTTGCCCACGTCACGCAAAAGCTATTTATATCGTCTCAGGCGGGCCATTAAAGGGTGTGTCAGAGGAATGCTTCGTTTCAAGAGATTTAACACCAGTTCACTCAATGCATTGATTTGATCCTAATTGGCATGTTGTAACAGATGAAGACGTCGTGTCGGGGTCGTTTGGAATACCGTTTCTAAAAGGGACGTTGACGCCACAGTCGTTTCATCATCGGCAATGGGTGGCTGCAGCAAATCCTTTCTTGGCGGCGTACCCTGCTGCCCCGCCTAAGGCGTCTAAGACACCAGCTTTATCGGCCGCAGCGAGAGCCAGGCCGATGAGAGCAAAGAGGTGGAGGATACCGCCTTGTTGTCGTCGTCTGCGTTTGCTGCTGAGTCGGGTCGTCCGTCGACGTCGTCTCGCGGCAGGCATATTGATATGGCTTGCTCCGGCCGGATACGAGTCGGTCATTTTTATAGTGGGCTTCGTACGCGATCCGATAGGCTTTGGTCAAGGGGGGTACGAAATCCGTCACCATGTTGTCCAAGGTTTGCATCTGATCAAAAATCCGTGGGGTCCGCTTCATCACCTTCTTGAGCACATGTTCTCAATTCTATCAAGGTTTTGGCATACGTCGTATACGCAAATCGACTCATTTGCACCAAGGTTCCTCATTTTTGAAATTCCATCCATCCTTTGACCAACGTACTGACGGCAGCTAATCTGGCGACCACCAACTGTTTTCCAAGACCGGATACACAACCAATCCCGAGGCCATGAAGAGCAGCACTAAATCATTCCACCAGATTTGAGCGCGTTTAAAACGAGTAAATTGACAAGGACGACACCAGCATGTCGATGATAATACGCATACCGCGAATCCAAACGAGACAAGGTCGGACTACCATCCACTTGATCCTCCTCCTCCAACAACGAAATAGCAGTCACCATCTTTTTTCTTGTTTGGTAACGCACCGGTGTAACAGGTGTACTGGGTGTTGAGGTGCTTGTCGAAGTCCGTTGCACACTGGGAGGACGACCGTCTTTATAGACGGTGGTGATGGTGTTGGTATGCGTCACCGCTTAGATCGATCAGTTTTGATACCGTTGTTGTTGATCTTGAGTGAACAAATCAATTTGACGTCGTAACTAGTCTTGATTTAGTGGTTGTCCTCATTCATGGAACGTGTTGGTGAATACTCGGATGAAGGAGTGGCTCGTGGTGGGAGTGTGCGAAGGGGCGTTCCAGTCCAACTGGGTGGCGACCGGCGCGTCGGAGTCAACCGTCGTGGGGATAGCGGCGGCGGCGAATGGAGCAAAGCAGGCGGCGGCGAACGGCAAGAGGCGGGCGAACTGCTTTCTCGAGACCCGACACCAATCGAGGGGATCCTTCCAACACCCATTGCACCGTACGTCCATCGTTCAAGGCTTCTAAATTTGTGATAGAATCCGTGTCGTCAAATAAGTGTGCGTCCGTAGGTACACTTGTAGTGCATTGCGCCAATAGGTGGGAAACGCTTGCATCATCAAGTTGCGGATCCCCAATTGATCGCGAGGATTCTTGAATGCCACGACGTAATGGGCATTGCGTGAAATGGTTTTGGCATACTTGCCTAGAAGAAACAGATTTTGACACAAATACAACACGGTAATGTAACGATGATGACAGATCCAACACCCGTTTGTCGTGGCTTCCTTCGTCCATCAAATCGTCCAAGATCAACACCCCTCCCTCGGGTAGGTATCAGATATCCAAGTTGGTGGTCTGGGGACGCCCTTCGTGAAAGTGGATGTCCCGTTTCTTCATGGGTTCGAATCCCGGTTGGCATGCCCCATAGCAATAATGGAGGGCACTGGTCAGACCCTGTTAGAAATTGCGACTTGGGCCTTCCAACACCCGAGACAAAAAATGCGTCTCGCCACAACCAGAAAGTCCGGCGACCACAATACCCGACGGAGTGCGAAACATGACTAAGGGTCCCTAACTCACCTTCCTTTTTTTAAATACACACACACACATGTCAGTTCCACTTTTTTATTGTTTCATTTGACGTTTTAACCATTGACTGACACGATGATCGTTTTGCACGTAGTCGTGACGAGTGGATCGATTCAAAACCTGCGTAAAGATACATCCTCGACTCTTGAGCATCAAATACATTAAGGCATATTGTCCACAGATCAAACTGGTTAAGGCTTGCAGACTTTGACGGCTGGTGCCCATCACCTTCCAATGACGGGCCAACCACGCTTCCAAGGGACGACCCCCATAATGTTCTAACGGCAAACCAAAATTGTCCATGATTTCACAGATGTCATTGCCAGGTTTCCCGGATGGAGGTGCAGATCGGTGTTGACCATGTAGGCTTGCATCGATCTCGATGCGGGGAAGAAGGTAAGCAATCACTGGCAAACACCCCGACAAAATGAGGGGCCAACTTCGGATCCCGTTGTGCCAATCGGGTCAATTGGTCGTCGGATAAAGCCAACCATTCCATTTTGTCTTATTCTGTGTTTAAGCCCGACCCCCAATTTAAATCTGATCCGTATATCTCCATCTTGACGGTGATTGATCAAGGTTACATCGGCGGCTCCACTGGGTACATTGTCAAACACGAACAGGGTACAACACCCCGTGCCTCCCCACATGTCGGGTTCCACCATGCTGGCTTCGCCTTTTCTCCACTATTAACTGGCCAACATGAAAGGGAAATACCCATCGAGGTCTTTGTGGCTGTTGTTGTGATTCAATTGCAAGGCAATGGTTAGATACACTTCGCCACGCACCAACTGCTCGATTTGGGTCAGCCCAAACTTTTGGAAGTAAAAGAACGGATAGGCCACATTCCCGTGGTAGGACTGGGTATGCAGCAACCCCACGATCAAATGATCATGGACACGTCCTTGAAACAGATTGCCTTCGTTGAGTTCCAGTTGATTGATGGGGTGGGAAAACACACGAATTTCACTTCGCACCGTCGGGTACTTGGCCACTTCGCGTCGGGTGTGTTGAGCAGTGTCCAAGGTCTTGTACAACGGAGCCGGTAGGGTCAGTTGACAGGCATGAAAGGTCTTCTCCAGATCCTGGGGTGTCAGACGTCCTTCTAATCCCACACCATTCAAAAAGAACGCAGGACTGTTGAAATAGACTCGGAGTTTCATTTCCACGCCAGGCACTAATGTTTTGTTCAAATGGAACAGTTCCGAATGCGGTTTGAAGATAAAAGTGCGAAAGGCGCCTCCCACATAATGGGCTTGTTCTTGTTTGGACAAGAGTACGGCCGCTTTCTTGGTTAGACTGAGCGCGGGGCCGCACTATCCAGCTTGTTCGCCGTCATAGGGGTGGGATAATCTCAGGGCCGAGCCACCATGTCTTGTTGGGTCGGGAACCAACCTTGAACTCGCAAGAGGGTGTGGGCTTCTTTCTCGGTGAAATTGAGTACGGTTTCCAGAAACGCTTTGTAGTTAACTGTCGTTCTGATGATTGATGGGGGTCTCGTTCAAGTGACAGGTTATTTGCTTGATGAAGGTGTGGGCCAAATTGTTGGCCGGGTACAACAATTGATTGTTGGACAGCTCGGTGACATCGGCCTGCATCAACCGGATCTTCATGAAGGCATCCACAGCCGGCACCAAAATTTCCGTCGGATTGATCCCTTGAGAAATGGGGGTGAATTCCAACATACGGGCTGCCGTCAGCAAGGTATCGGTCGCATCTCATCGGTCGGTGGCAGATCAAACAGTTGAAAGCCGAAGCATTGGGGTCTGGAATCTAGGAGCGGTAACCTCTTCTTCTTATATGCGTTTGGTCTGTCTCTTCATTTTGTTTTTAACCTGTCCCAGCATGGGATTCATCCACAGAGGCATCAACAATCCCCCTTATTGCTTTTTGGATTGGGGTAAAAACAGGCCTTGGTGTTGACCCCATAAATACAGTTCTGGCGGCAAAGCGCCTCCGCGTGTCAGCTCGCCTCGAGCCCGTTGCGTCCGTTGGCGAGTGGGAATGGAATAACCAAACAAATCTCTCACTTTACGTTTGCTCGTTGACAAGGCCTCTCCGGCTTTACGCTTCAAAGTACGTTTAGCCGCCTTTTTAAAGGCGTCCGTTGTCCGTCGAACCACTTGATCATATCCGCCCAACGCGTTCACGCTTTCGTTCAACCCGTCTTGCAGAATCTCTTGACCCGTCGACAACAGCACACCCGGTAATATTGTCCTGTTTGACCCGGAGGAATGTATCATCTCAAACTACCGCCGCGCATAATTCTGATGGAGGAAGGAGGAAGAAGGTACCTTTTATAGGTCCAGTTTGAAGTGCAATATGCAAGGTGAGTAAGATGGGATAGGGACCGGAGAACCGGACCAGGCGACCGTTGGTTTTGGCGACTTGGCTTTCGATGCGATCCACTACATCGTTGCGGAGCGGAATGTACTGGATGTGTTACGGTTCGAAGTAGACGGTGCCTCGCCCTTGTCGCTTGTACTGCACCTCGCGCAACAAATCGGTGACTTGACCACCCACGATACTGCTTCCTCCAATGTCCGAGTACATGCACAAGGTACGCGTTGGACTATCCATCACCGACCGAAACGCTTCATTCAAATTGATGAACCGCCAATTGATACCCATACTCAATCGCAACACATTGTTTGGATAACGTCATAATGCTGCGTTTGTCGGACAGATCGCTCCACTCGGTTTTGGCTTCGAAATCCGGTATGCTTTGCTCGATGTATTCCCAATGCAGATTGGGCCCCAAGGTAAAGCTCTCAAGATTCAAGATTTAAGATGGCGGTCAGGGGCCTCCTTCTGGCTCTCAATTTATTCTACAACTTACGTCTTCTTAACTCTCTTTTTCTTGATGGCAATTACCCTAGTACTGACCCACTTGGACTGCATAACTGTTACGAGTGCTTTCATCGTACAAAATGCCTGCTTGGCCAAGATGTCCTTGTGAAGTTCACTCGAATTGGCCATCAAGCGGCGAACAAACACTATAACAGAGGGCGTGCTACTTCATCCATTAGCTATGGAACAGTCTCACTGAATAGGTATTTATTCTGTACTCTTTTCTTACTGTCTAACGACGTAAATTTAAATCCCGGTCCTAAAACCAAAAAAACCCAGTGTTCCACTAGCAGCAGTGCAGTAACACATGAAAATGATGTTGCAAGACATGTATTTCGCAAACCTCGTACACGCGGAATCGTTATAGCGCATCTATACATTTGGTTGATCGGGATACGACTGGTTCCACACTTACAGTTAGTTTTGGGGAGTCACGTCTTGAGGCGCCCTCTGAATGCTACGATGCCAGCTGGCGTTGTACCCTTGTACCAGTTGCGGTAGCACATCCACGAACTTCAATGTATTGGCAGCTGTCAAACAGCGATATAGCCGTTCTTTCAGGGTACGATTGAACCGTTCGATCACGGAGGCTTTGGATCCCCATAGGTCGAAAAGTGGTAAATCTCGTGTTTTTCAACACCTGTCGAAACGTAAAATTCTTTGCCTTGATCCGTTTGCAAATGACAAGGACCCAGGCTTGGGCACGCGAAGGTCGGTCTTGTCTTTGAGCGGTTCGACCCACGCATACTTGGACAATACGTCCATCACCATCAACAGATACCGGGTCCCTAATTTGTGTTTGGCTAACCGTTGCACCTCCACCAGATCGGCAACCCATTGATGATCGATCCCCCCACTTGCACCTTCAAAGTCGGAAATCGACGTCGAACCGGTTCGTGTAACGTGTAAGCCAATTCCCCTTGCAAGGCCTTTTGAACGTCTTGTACTTTTTGGCGGTGGGTCCGTGCAAACAAGCGCACGCGACCCAAACTTCTAGAGACTCGAGGATCTCTGTACAAGGGGGTCACCTTCTTTTTCCTCATGCTTGACACAATACCACATTAAACCACAACAACGCCCCGCACGAAGTAATGCGATTCGGAAATCGGACCTGTAGGTCACAGTGATACCATCCACTGTATTCATTTCAGTAAATCTGACTTAACCACACCACGTAATGACCCCAATTGTAGTTTTTATTGCTTTGTAGTTCTTCAAATACGACCAACGGAGAATATGTTTCATCCACCTTCAACTCCCCTATCTCCAGATGAGGAAGTAGAAGCGAACACAATTTTTGACGAAACCACCAACCCCACTGCCTCATGGTGCTCGTTTCACCCTCTGTCCGACTCACACGTCTTTTTGTAGTCGATCCGATGTCCTTTTGAACCAATCAGATGAAAGGATGACCTCAACAACAACCAATCAGAAGATAGGATGACCTTATTCCTAACCAATCAGGTGACTTCATTCCTAGCCAATCAGAACAGGGTACAATGAGGATAAAAGAGGTAACCCCCACTCTCACCCTTCATTTTCAAACATGGCGTCAAACACTCCGACTTCTGTCACGTTTGAACACGCTCTTGAACGGGAAACAGCCCGCCAAAAACGACATTCCCGTGGCGGGAAACATCTTGATCTGAGTTTGAGTTTACAGAGTTCACCGCCTCCGCCCAAAAAAACCAAACGCCCCAAAGGAGACAACAAACGGGATCCCATTGAAGAATTGATGGCTTCCCTGCCTTCCATTTTCATCGAGGTATAGATCTGGAATCGGGCGTCTCGCAGAATAATTGGGCTTATGTGCGATTGTGTTCCTTGCTGGTCAAGAGGAAGCCTCTCATCTCGTCCAGAACGTAAACATACAAGTACATCCCCATCTCATACTTCCTTTCACGCCTGAAGGTACCTCCTGCATCCCTTGCCGATGTTATTGTTGGCAGACCGTCAAACTCGGGATGAGCGGTACCGCCAAGAATCCAGGCAGATTGTTTTTGTCCTGTCCTCAACACCAGTGCCGTTTCTTTCATTGGATCAATCTGCCCTTAGACCCCGCCATCATCAAACACTGGGAGACCATAAAAACCCCGTCTTGGCATTAATCGCCCGGCAGTTGCTCGTGATGCTTTCCCAAGTCTGTCTTGTTCTGGATCTGGAAGGGTCTGAAGTGCAAGGCCAGTTCCTCGTACGCGAACTAGGATGGTGCGATTGGACGGGACTGAATTGCGGACATTATCAGTATAATCCCTCCGTTCCTTATCCTGAAAATTGGAAAGACAAACGCAAAATTCAATTGTACGACGCCACATCCACGGTTTACCCCGTATTTTCCCAAAATCACGTCCAGCTGTCTAACTGGAACACGATGTGAAACGACTCGTTAAACAGTTCCATCAACCCAACAAGAGATGGTGGCCTACAAAGGAGGGCATTACGAAACAGATTTGTTGGAACGTTGGGGCCTACCTCATTTCAACTTGGAACAGGCCCACTGTCCTGTCCTCTATGCTGCCTCGTGCGGCTGTTACGATGACCCGTTTCGCCATCACTGTCCTGAAATGGAATACTACCATTTTGTACACTGGATGCGAAGACAAATGGGCTTAGTCCGAGGTTTGAACTTTGTTCACGTGTATCGAGTAGAACGTTTGATCTCTTGTACCTAAATCTGCAATAAAACACATTGGGAAATAAAACAAAATGTGTGGGTTTTTGTCTTTTCGTACCTCTCTTCTGTTCTGTTTGTGTTCGCGCGGCACAATATTTCAGGAAACACGTATGATAAAATCAACCGAGGGTTGACGAAAACAATTTTCCGCGCCGTAAATTAGGAAGAAAGCTGACGTTTCGA
>JANSTR010063336.1:0-12844 GCA_025434805.1 Antipathozoanthus remengesaui | reverse complement strand
CATAGTTACAGATCACGTGATTTGAATTAGCTAAATGATCATTGCACACTAGTTACAATTGCAAGGGTTTTTAATCAGTTGAATGAATTTTATTGACAAACACGATTTTTGCACTAGAAAAAGCCATTTCCATGCTGCGGTTGCCATGGAAAACAAAAAAGTGACTATACTTAATTGGAAGTTTACTGGGTACTCATTAGACATACCAAGTTTCAGGTCAATCGGTTGAAGATGTTTGAAAGTAAAGGGGGGGGGGGGTCCAAATGACCCTCCCCCCCTCTCATGCCTTCGTGTAACTTTTTTTTCTTCATGCCTTCTAGGGTTAACGCCTGCTTTAAACAGCGGAACAACACGAGATATTTTTACCTGTTCAGGTACAATGCCATAAGTTAACGATAAATGAACAATATGCGATAAAGGTTTTGAAATGGTTTCTATGATTTTGTTGAATTATTGACATCGGAATGTTATCATATCCAACTGCCTTACCACTATGAAACTCCTTGGTAACTTCTATAACTTCCTTTTCCGTAACAGGATCTAAATACATAGCATTAAAGAACTGTACAGAAAGATACGATTCTGGAGAAGCGGATAATGAGACCGGAATTCTTTTTGCCAAATTTGGACCTATATTGCCAAAAGCGATTTGCAATTTCCAACGGATCTGACATTTCTCTGTTGTCGTGTGTAATTCTTCCTATTAATAATATCATTCAATAATTTCCATGTTTGTTTGATGTTCGATCTATTTCCCACGAGTTTCCTGTCATAGTGCAATCGTTTGGAAATTCTTAGTTTATTTTTGTATTTCTGATATTTCGTTTCTCTAGCTGGACCCGGATGTCGAATGTACTGTTTACATAGCCTGTCTTTTGTTTTTATTGATTTTAAAAGACCATTGGAAATCCATGGTTTATGAATCTTGAATCTCTTAGACCTCGTTTTGATTGGAAAGCATTCGTTAAAAATTCGCGTAAAATTATCACTAAATGTAGTATAGGCTTCTGTAAGATCATTAAGATTACTTATTGTGGTGCAATCACAATTTGTTGTATTTTTTTCGAATGCCTTGATGTTCTCTTTACTTTTGTCTCTGAAAGTGTATATGGAATGGTCTTGACAGAAGTTAGAATTCTCAACAAACCAGATTGAAAAAATTAGAAGATGATCAGATATGTCTGTAAAAAGTAGTCCATTCACTACATGAGAGTCAATATTATTTGTTAGGATATTATCAATTAATGTTGCAGAATGGGAAGTAGTTCTTGTAGGACGGTTTATCAAAGGGCATGACGAGTTTGAGTATATATTATCTAAGAACTCGCCTGTTAAGTTATTACTGTGATAGTTCATAAGATTTACATTAAAATCGCCCATTAAATAACATTTCGGTTCATCCTTTTAAAGATTCCGGCTTATTCGGTTCCCCCTTTTAGAGATTCCGGCTTTTTCCGTTTTCCTTTTTCCTTTCCTCGAGATTCCCCGTTCCCCGTTCCCCGTTCCCCGTTCCCCGTTCCCCGTTCCCGCTTTTAAAGATAGCCGGCTTCACTTCTCCTAGATCCTGTTCGGCAAACTTGATAAACACAAAGAAATTCGTACAAATAGAAGTTTTCTATCAAATTGTTAACTCTTGCGTCCTGAAAAACTTTAAATTGGTTAAAAGTTGCTCGAAGTTGCTAGTATACTGAAAAATGTTGCATAAAAGTTGCTGAGCACAAACTGATCCTTTATCTTGCCTAAATAATTTCAACCAAACAGTAACTGACTGTTCTCTATCATCTCTCTTTATATAAAATAGAGTACTTTGGTTTTCGATCTTTTTAACAGACACCGCAAATGTACGATCTTAACAAGCAACCTTTCCTATAGAATCATTCTGTTCAAGAATACTAATTGCTCCTATACCCTGCCTTTCCATAGCGGAAGTACGACCTACCATTAGACCAAATCAAGTAATTGATTTGAAGATCGTATCAAGATGGCGTCGGATAGCGGCACCTTTGGCCGCTCTCCACTTTTTCTCTAATCCAAGCTCTATATACCATTACTCGTGTGTTTCGAAGGGGAAGTCGAAATTTAACTGGTGCATGGAGGAATGTGATTAGCATGGAAATGCGAAGAAATAATTCCGCAGTTGAACGGAATTATACGTTAAGCGCGAAACCGAAGGCGGGAAAGCACAAGGACCACCATTGTAATGACGAATACAAATATCTTGAAATTCCGAAGGCATTGGATCAAGGAGGTGTTTACACTTTTGAAGTTTCGGAACACAGATATAACCTGTGGCAGAAAGCTGTGAAAGCACGATACTGGCTACATATCCCTTTCACTGACAACATATTCGTGAAATGGGTGGACGCGAAGGACTCACATAAAAACGTGGTCGAACACATAATAAAAGTCAGTGGGGGAACAGATGGATCTTCAGCCAAGACATTATATACTATCATCCTATACAATACCAAAGAAAAAGTAACGATTCAAGGTCAATCAAGAGACCAGTGGATTCCGAAAGAGTTTCCAATACCTCAGCAGATGATTTCGTTGCCGAGTGAAGGAAAAACAGCTTGCGAGGCCTATCTAGAATGTACTAACGTAAAGCTAGATATTGTTGATAAAGATCTCGATATTTCAGATGACGAAGTTAAGTCACACAAAGGAGACCCCAGCAAAGAGAATTATTTTATTCATTCCAATGGCGACGAGGAAGGAGTTTAAAGTCGAGTTTAACGATGATGGGTCTGTTTCGGACTTTTCTGATTCCTCGACAGTTTGCCTTGACCTTATTGACCTCCATGTTCCAGCTCACCTCACGGACATCAAGTTCCAAATTCTGCTGTTGAACATGTTAACGATGAGACCGACTCAGCCGGGAGGATGAGCGGCAAGTACAGACAGGGGCCAACGGTAATTCTGTTAGTTCTACAAGAAAGACCGTTTCGCAACCGAAAATAGGAAAACAAAAAACCACCGGAAAATCTACAACAAAGTTAGAAGACACTGTTAGTAAACTGGAAATTCAAATAGCCTCCCAAGATCTAGAGATAGCAACTAAAGGAGCTGAAATCCGAAACTAGTAACTCAAAAGTCGCCGCAAAGCACGAGCTGGCTGTCGCCAGACGAGATACCCGTCAAGAGCGCGTATCTAACATCGAAACAAATAGTACCATCCTAGCCAATAAAATGAACAGCCATCAAGACAAGTACGCAAATACAAATCAGAAGATTAGAACACTCGAAAATCATATAACTGCTAATGTGAACGTTCCAAGCTAAAGTGATTGTAGATGCAGCAGAAGCTCGAAGACACCCTTTCAATGCGGAGGAAAAAAGTAAAACAGAAGCGAAAAAAGTTAAGCCCAAAAATTGGTATGACAAATCCTGTTGGGATTTAAAGAAAGAGATTGATCAAGTTACTAACTGCGTTTTACGACTCCCGTCATGCCCAACGTTGAGAGGCGAACTGCATAATTTAAAGAAATCTTACAAAAAGCTCATCAAGAAAAAAAGGCAGATTTCAAAAATAACATTTTGTCTAAAATACAAACACTCGAGTCTTCAAATCCAAAGGAATATTGGAACTTAGGAAAATCTTTGCGAAGGTTTTCTGAAAACAAGAACCGATCATCTTCCCAGACAATCGAAGCTCAAAATTGGTTAAATTATTTTAGGGACTTAAACAGTTCAAACCCGAATAGCTCTGATTCTTTCAGCACAGAGGTTGATCACAGTGTCTCGCACGTTGATCGGTGTGCTTCTTCAGCGAATATTATACTAGACAAACCGTTCACCGAAGAGGATTTAAGGAAAATAGCAAAAACTTGAAAAACAATAAAACATCGGGTCTGGACGCGATTAGTAACGAAATGATTAAATGCTGCATGGACATTCATGGTCCTTTCTTTGTAAGACTTTTTAACAGTGTCTTTCAATCAGGTTGTTGCCCTCAAGGCTGGAACGATGGTTTTATTACCCCTATATTCAAATCTGGCACAACAGACGATCCTAACAACTATCGCGGTATTTGGTTCACTTAACAGCTGTTTGGGCAAATTCTTTACGTTAGCGATTAACTCACGACTTACCGCTTTTCTGGAGGAGTACAGTATAATTGTGCCAAACCAAACTGGTTTTCGAAAAAATACCAGAACTGCAGATCACCTCTTCGTGGTTAAAACAATAATGGATTTACATTTTAGCAAAGGCAAAAGAATTTACGCGTGCTTCGTCGATTTTCGTAAGGCCTACGACTCGGTCTGGAGAAATGGATTAATTTATAAACGATTAACCGTAACATTAAAGTCGAGGGGGCGGGGTTATTTGGACCCCCCCCCCCGCAATTTTCGTAATATTTGTCCGTTTGGAGTGAAATTTGCTACAGATGATAATTAACGTCTAAACTCTTAATAAAGTACAAAATTGTTGCTGTTAATTAGTTTTCACGGTAACCACGAGCAAAAACGTTGACGTCAATTTCGCTACTCGGCCACCATCTTGGATTTGCGAAATTTGAATTTTTTGCTATTTTTCCATTTATCACGTAACAAACCATGCAGAAACAATTTTTATTAGCTTATATTTAAAAAATAGACAATAAAAAGGACAAAAAGTTGAGTTTGAATGCGTTTTTTTCTGCCAAATGTGCAATTTCCGAAATATAAACCTAATCTGCATAGTTTTTCTCATAATTTATGCATGGTGACGTAACCTAATTAGTGTCAAAATATTTCTCATTAATCTGGCTACAGCTACTGAAAGTTTCGTGGCAATAGCTTTAAACACTAACTTTTAGACCCGAAAACGTATGGGGAGCGCCATACGTTTAAGGGTTAAACTAGCCTGCGAAGCTGGTGGTTTTTGCAAAAACAAAGGACAGGAAAAATAATAAATGGAGGGGGGGATGGAGGGAGAAGAAAGAAGAAACCGCCTGCACAGAAGCGTGGGTCAATTGAATTCTCCATCCACCAGCGGACGGAAAATTCTGATTGGTTCTTACGACAATCTGTCAGTCAATCAGTCGTTATATCAGACGTGAAAGATTTGTTAAGAGGAAAGGATGTCCGTGCAGTTCTTGCTACTGGTTTTGGAAAGAGTTTCAAAATATTTACTCTCTTCGCCTTTTCAAGAATGGAGCTAATGAAACGAACTGGCAAGACACAAAGAACTTGCGTTTTGATAGTCTCGTCGCTAAAGAGGTTGATCGAAGATCAATGGATTGTACCGCGGAAGAGCTAAACAGTAACGCCGGCTTAGCTTCGAAATACGGATTTACTGAAACGTTGTGCTTTGATGAGGAGGAATGATTCTGGAAAAGTTTTTGTACCATTCGAGCGGTTGGTTACTTATGTTTACATAAGGAGGCGGAATTCAATTGAACCACGCTTCCGTGCAGGCGGTTCCTTCTTTCTTCTCCCTCCCTCCCCCCTCCCCTCTATTTATTTTTTTCCTGTCCTTTGTTTTCGCAAAAACCGCCAGCTTCGCAGGCTAGAGTTAAAAGTTTAGTGCTTCACACATCTTACCTCCTTACCTTTGTTAAGTAAAGGCAAAGAGATTGGCAAAGGAGGGGAGGGTGGGGGACGGTACATGATATAGCAAATATTACATTCACTTCTCACCTTCGTGTGGCAATTTTAGCCAGATATATCTAGAAAAATCAACCTTGTAATAAAGATTTTCAAATGAAAAGTTTTTACATTCCCGGAGTAATTGCTATCTGTCCGTCATATTAAGTTTCTGTAATTTTCTTGCAGACGTTTTTCTCGAAGACCACATTCTCCCTCTTAGTACATATTATCAGGCAGAATACGAATGCCAGGTTCGTTGTTTTCATAACCCAAGATGCTTGTCGATAAACTACAAAAATAATTCAACGAAAGAGAACTGTCAACTCAATGAAGCGACTCGAACAATGTTCCCTGGGTCGTATCGTAATAAGCCAGGATGGATTTACTACAAAATTGCAGGTAGGATATGTCCATATTCCTAAGAATGCCAGTTTCTGTAAATATTGAGAATCGGGCGAAACTCGCCAAAAATCGAAAAGTCGCGAAAAATTCGAAAACGCAATTTTGGCGTGCCATCACTCGTGCATGATTACCAGTGGAAATGAACCAATTTCTACTCGCTCGTTTGGAAAAGTGAAACAAAATCTCACAATATATGTCCTTTAGACCCAATTTGAAGTATCACTCGTACTCTCTAAAACACCGAATTTGGTTTAAACTGTAAATAATGTAATAATGGTTTTGGCTGATGTAAACAGCGAGGTTTTAGATCTCGAGCAGAACTGGAAATTTAGAGCGAATTCCATACTGCAAAACTTCACTGATGGAAATATTTTACTTGAGTCTTGTAGTACATGCTTTCTACTTTATTGTGTGAAATGAACAATTGTGGCCCGACAAAATTTCGCAATCGAGGAGCAAAAACGTGAAGAGCACTTTTACACCAAGAGCAGTAAAATATATGGCGGCAGCCATGTAAACAATACATTCAGTTCACAAAATACGTGTTATAATTTTTTAAAAATTGCTTTCTTGGAGCTTATTTGTCCTTCATTATGAATTAAACAAAGCTTTAAACACTACCAGATGCGTTTTTAGAACCTTTGATCATATTAACTTTTTGTAGTTTTAAAACAACAAGGAAGCGTCAAAATTATAATCCCATAGACAACACTAAGGAAGCGCCGGCCTGATTCATTCTAGCACATTTATTTTTCTCCAAATGCAGTTAAAATTGATTGTTTTAACATTTTTATAGTTTGCTATGAAAACACTCCATGTGATCGCACGCCAAAATGGCGTTTTCAAACTTTTTGCGATTTTGCAAAAATATGGAGAGCAGGTGAACCTTTCAAAGCAATTTTTGAAAACAGCTCACCGTAAAGGGTATTTGGACAGGATATAAAAAATTTCGATTTTTGGCGAGTGTCACCTGATTCTCGATGTAATATTTCAAAAACGAGTACGAGTGTTTGAATGAGGGTTCCAAACACCGAGAAACTATGAATGAATTGTTTCGAGTTGTTTGGAACCCCATTCCAGACCTTCCAACTCTCACGGTTTGACCGTGAGACTCACGCTTTCAGATTGCATCTCACAGTCTCACGGTTTAACCTCTAAATCTCACGGTTTTCCAACTCGAATAAATTGCTACCAAAACAAGTATCAAGAACAGTCCAAATTTAAACTGTGCTATATGGGCGAGCTATTTTTGAATCTTGTTCTGAAGCTCAATCAGAGCATAAGTCTCCTGCTGGAAAGAAAGCTTTGTTCCTCACGTTCATAAGTGAACAAAGCAGTGATCCAACAACGAAAGTGACATTGCTCGTATGTTCAGTCTTATATGAGCTCGCAATTTCTATCGGCTCATAGTTCATGAGTATATTATGATTAACGTTACAGTGCTGTACAAATACCCCAATTAATTCCTTCTGAGCGATAGCCCTAGTAAGGAAATGGGGCCACACGGAGAAAGAGAAAAAATCCCCGACCCCGATTACAGCACTGTAATTATAACCATAAACTACTGTGTCTGTTTATTCACCAGTGCTGAGCGGCCAAACCTTAATGGTTACTCCCTCTCTTACATGTTCAATTTGTAGGCAGGCCATTACAGTGAATCAGCTTTCGCTTTCAGTTATAAGAGTTAAGATTCGTAAAAGAAACTCAGACGGGAATAGACCACTTCTGCTCACCTTGCACGTGAATACTCCACAGTCACAACCGTTCAACTGTTCAGGGATGTCCTGTATGGCAACAACAGGACGTAATTACATCATTCAACTGACCATAGAAGTTTCCAGTTCAATAATCAAAAGCTATCATATCGGTGCTGGTAGAATGCATCCCAACCCCTCAGTGCACAATGTTTCACAAGCATGTATAAGATAGGCATCTTTCATAAATGGCGGTCAATAGTATATCCGTCTGCATTCAAATTGGCCTGGCTAGCCTCATTTTTGACTCAGAAATAAAAAAGAATATGTTATCCTAAACGAAGCAAGCCGAGCTAATTTGAATGCAGATAAACGAATATTCTATTGATCGTCCTTTATGAAAAATGTCTATCTTGTACATGTTTGTGAAGTAGTGAAAACAATGATTAAAACGTGCCGTCATTAATGAAAAAGGTCAATTGACTGATCCAGAAACGAAAATAGAACTGTCCACCCAAACGGTCCCAGAAAGCAACGCTACAAGTACTAATTTTAGATCAACGAACAATACAGTCATTAGTGAGTCCAATTCATTCCCATCATGGCTTTTCTCTAAGATTTAGGTTGTCGCAGACATGTACGTTCACATACTGTGGTTGTAAAAGCAGTGCCCTGACCGTCATTCACTTTGTTAAAACACTGATTTCCTGATTCTACCTTTTAAGAGGAGCAAAATGAATGGTCACTTTATAAGATTTCAACAACTGGTTCAATAGTCGAGATATCCTTGGTTTATGTGAAATCGGGTTTAGTATATAATACGGTAAGGGTTGATAAACTGTAGTTCTATAGGAAAACTCATTGCCCTGACGAGGGTATTCTAAGTTAAATTTCGCGAGAAAAATAATTTTGCACGGATATCGCGAAGCGATGAGTGCAATATCACTTCTTGAGTGAAATTTAACAGGGAATACCCGAGTCAGGCGGTGAATTTTCCTTGAATGGCATAGCAGGGATGAATCTCGCAAGTTAAATTAATGAGTGTGATATTTAAACTTGGATCGACTTTTGCTAACCTGGAAAGTTAAAGCGAGCGCGCGAAAGCCATTTCAGTGCTCTGTCAACCGAGTGGTGAGCCACAATTAACTTTTGGCGGGAAAGTTTGAGGGCGCGCGCACGCGGCTCAAGTTGAGTGCAGTTCCATGCTGAATACGCACCAGTGCAATTCCACGTTAAATACTTCCTCCTCACTTGGTCGATTAGCCAATCGACTTGCGTGATTCATCCCTGCTATGCGATTCTACCCTAAAGCCACATAAAAGATCAGTACGAAAACCTCACCTTGGGGCAACTGTCTGTCCAGCCAGTTAGATCAAAAGGTTGTTTCTTCTTGTCCTTTGACTCCTCACAGAGGTAATTTCTGTACATAAAGAGAAAGAAACGTTATCAACGGGGTAAAGGATGCGAGATAATTTGCACCACTACAACGATATTAAAACTGCCTCGTGTCTTTGGATGAAGTTTCGAATATAAAGTTTCGATAAATATGACTGACAACATTGTTTTACATATACCACAAAAACAATTTCTCTGCTCACTTCTCTGCTAAATGTTAGCTTGAATTGCAGTTTTGGAGCTAACAAAAACACTTGCGTCACTGGTAAATACAGTAAGAAATAGAAAGCTAGCAAAAGGACCAATAGCTACAAGTTAGAATAACTAGAAATTTCAGTCAGGTATGTCAGTCTTGAGGCGTCTTGTCCATTATGTATTTCAGCTCCAGTAGACAGACACCACACAAATATATGCCATCAAGTTTATGTTGGTGGCGTAGGTCCGCTCCGTACAGTGATACCATATCGAGCAGCAGGCGGTTTACGAAAAACCATAAACCCCGTGAGAAACTGGAAACGAATTCCCCGAACTCGCAGCACCACAATCCTCCGGGGTCTAGAAGTGCTGTGCATGCTTTGATCTTGCTAATTATTGATTTACATTGGCAATTATTGATTTAAATTTGCTATTTACAGACGTTCTAAACAGTATCGAATAATAGGGTACGTTCATTTCATTCACTCAATCGCCAGATATTTCATATTGCGCTTGTTCGGTGTAATGGCCAATATAGTGAATGTCACAATTAACAGATGCCGACTCACCTCAAAGCACTTAGACACTGACGATTGGACCCTTTGAGGGAGTCGTAATATGTTATGGTTTTCTTCCTAAAGTCGAAGGCCTATGAAATAAATAGATGTCCACCGTGAGAAACACTGACTGTTCAATTGCACACTCGATTTCTTGGATCCTTTGCGAGTGATTTGCTATGAGAAATATCTAAGGGAAGATACATATTTACAACTACTACTAGTCTACTAATAATGTAATATAATTTTAGTTCTTATATTGTGCAAATTAACACACGAATGTATTACCTTACCTTAATATAAAAACGATTACATTTATGAGACAAAATTGCCAGTTATCAATTTGGATACCGAATTTGATCAAGTTTGAAATATTACATGAATTGAATAATAAGCAACAGGTATACCGTATAAGATTCTACTCTAAAAAGCCGCCACTGAAATGTGGCACAAGATCTCAAGAATTATTGACCTAAGCAAAAGATGAGTCTTTAACAGACATTACTACATATTCCTCGAGGATTATCGTACTACAGCAAGGTGCAGCAACCGCAATTAAAATCCAGAACAACACACCCATAGTCAGGCAAGTACGCAGCTTTTTTGGCGGGGGGGGGGGTGCACTTTAAGCTTGAGTGGACCTTACATCAGCAGTTGTTAAAATAGATATATATCTATGTATAATACGGAAGGTGCACCTTTTTCTAGCAAAAGTGCCGACCTATCTGGGCGGAACTTTCTTTCTTCTTTTTTTCAAGTGGGGGGGGGGGGGTGCACGTGCATCCAGTGCACACCCCCCTGCGTCTGTAGGCATAGGAGATAAATGGCAACTCCAACAAATTCACTTACAGCAAGGCACCAGTGCATCCCCAGGTGGATAGGAACAAACACCAGATCCATTGCAAATATATCCACCTACAAACGAAACAACACTGGTCTATTTGTTTATGATTCAAAGTTTAGTGTTATCGATTAGGTTAATAGGCTTAACTGCATGATACTGGGTTCGATTTTTCACCTCTTCCCATATTCCACTTGGATGGGACAAACAGTGGGAGACGAGAGGAACGGGAAACATGGGGAAACGGATTTTGATTCACCCCACACTTTCCCTGTCGTCGTACTAGACAACCATTGCTCTTGGGTCGCTGCCGATGCCTGATTTCACAAATTGGTCTATTTCCACAAAAATAACAAGTAACTGCATTGCATTGGCCTTTACCTTCGCCTTAAGTGAAGAAGAAATTTACAACTTATTGAGAAAAACAAGTTCCCACTGACGTTTCATAATAACTAGCCCATAGAAATGTACTTTTTCCTACCTTCTTCGTCCATCTTCGAAGAGTGGCATATCCCGTCTTTAATAATTTGGGATAGAAAAAAGAGTTGAACGCATAGACTTTCAAGCGATTCTAAAAACAAGCAAAACAAAACATTAATGAACGGTCTGCATTAACCAACAGACAACACTGAACAGATATTTATCATTCTTTCTGGACACTTACTGGTTCTTCACTTCTGGCCACAAGAAGACTGAAATAAAAGTTAATGACCTGGAAAAAAACAAAGGAGGGAGTAATTGAGAAAAATACAATATGACGGTTTATTTAGTTGAAAACAAACATGAAAAATTTAACCAATATTCTTAAACTCATGAATTATTCATGTAATTTAAGACAAGTCAGGGAGTCAGATTTGGTGAGGTGGATGAGTCTTGAAACCTGGTCAATTTGAGTGTTTAAACCAATTTCAAACTCTAGGGATAAAATTGTTCTTAATCAGCATATTCATAACGATCCCGCGAGAGTATTCTATTCAGTTCTATTGTGTAATGAACAATGTAATCAACATGTCTATATCGAGTGAGAAGTTATTTTAAAAACTCGTACTTCGTGTTTGAATGGGGATTCCAAACACCTCGAAACAATAAAAGCACTCGGCCACTTCGCGGCCTCGTGTATTCATTCATACTTTCTTGTTGTTTGAACCCCCATTCAAACACTCGTACTCGTTTTTGAAATATTACTTCAACTGACGGACACAGGTCACTTTTGGCTTTATAATCCCTGTGTCATTAACAGGTAGCCATTCAGGCTGATACAACATACTCTGATTTCCGTGGGTTTTATCATTAGTTCGCACATTGACAATATCTTCGTCAACATTAATGTGTTCAATTTACAAAAGATCAACATCACTTTGAGTGTTTTTAATCTCTGAGTCGGCCAACGCTTTTATCTCCTTGTCAATATTAAAACACTTGTTTTTCTCGGAATTGATATTACTCATAGCACCTAAAAAGCTTTTAGCTTCTGTGCGGATATCCTGTTTAAGAACTTTGCACTGATTATAATCACGTCTTTGAATGACATTACTTGATACTTTGTTTTGAGCCTTAAGTGTGTTCAGATTGTTAGAATAGTTATGAAAAGATCCTTCTTCAACTTTTGTTTTGTAGTTTGCAAAGCGTCGAAGTGTCTTACGATGGATTTTAAATTTATTAAAAGATTGAGTAGAATAAATGTGTGGTTTAATGGCCCCTAGTCGATTTTCATAAGGAAGGTTACCAGAGGCCTTCCCTAGTTTCCCGAAAAGTTACGATTAAACCGAGGAGTTTGTCCCCTACGAAAATTTTGTGATGGGTGTTGGTTTGATTGAACTTGGCGGTACTGAGATGGGATTCGTGGATCCCTCACGGCAGTTCGATTACAAGTACCGGCATGATGGCCAAATGCGCCACAGTTGAAGTATTTGCTGTTGCCAAAGCGCGAGCGAGTGCTGCGGTCAAACAAATTTCGTGGCGCTTGGAAGGTACTGTGTTGATTTGTCAAAGCGTGCAACTGCTGTCGGATATCGCGCAACTCGGATTGAACGGAGTCGGTTTGATCTGCGCGTGCGTTATACGTGACCTGCTGTGGTGTACTAAAAGCTGAAACACTAGCCTTGTTTGCCGACAGAGAAGTTTTGACATCTCGAGCAATCAGGTCTTTCAATTCTTTCATGCCCAGATTCGGCATGCTTGTTTCAGATT
>JANSTR010063335.1:0-21120 GCA_025434805.1 Antipathozoanthus remengesaui | reverse complement strand
TTGT
Source organism: Antipathozoanthus remengesaui (assembly GCA_025434805.1). Classification (NCBI taxonomy): domain Eukaryota; kingdom Metazoa; phylum Cnidaria; class Anthozoa; order Zoantharia; family Parazoanthidae; genus Antipathozoanthus; species Antipathozoanthus remengesaui. The sequence goes on along the minus strand of JANSTR010063335.1, from coordinate 21,116 downwards.
TTTCGTCAACCCTCGGTTGATTTTATCATACGTTTTACCTACCCGCCGACGCAGTCTATAGTTTTTTTTAAAAAACTATTTACTTAGAGTTTAGAGGATTGTTGGGTTTCACATAACGTAGTGACGGCCCAGATGGAGGCTATTAAACAAATGAATTTTTTGTTTTGACCTCCAAGTGCTTCTTTGTCTTTGTATCTCTCTCTGTTTATTATGTAGGGGTCGACTATTTGATTCCTTAGGGGAGCACTGGCTGGCTTTTTCTCTTGCTTCTCATTAAATTTCTTTAAAATCCTGGAAATTTTGAAACCTGAAACATTTTGCCGAATTTGTTTGATCGTGAAATTTGTTTTTTTTTTATTTTCTTTCACCTGCCCCCTTCCCTCACGAAATAAAACGGTCGGCCCCTTACTAGCTGTCAAAGTTAACTGGCACTGTCTCATGCCAGCGAGTCGTACTCAAATACTGGACTTATCTTGGTCTTGAATAGTAGACAGATCTTGGTATAATATACTTCATCTGTGGTACTCAGTTCTTGTTTTTCGACTGCAGGTGAGCGAGTCTGGTTCTCAGTCCGCATGTGAGCTGGTTCGGCAACACATCGACCATGGAGGAGTGTTTGACCCCGAGTCTCGAGACTGGCGCGAGATCCGTGACGTCACCTACCTGTCGTCGTACAACCCTTACGTACCACCCACCAAGGCCACCCTCGCCCCCAGGCTCCTTAGACACTTCGCACTTTTCAGTCTTCCCTTCCCAAGGTAACCCTTGTCCTGGTCAAACTCTATACTTAAGGCAATACGAAACATCTTTACAAAATTGACTGTTTAAAATATAACAACTTTAAACTCTAACCGCCATAGAGCATCCATGTTCTTGTATTTAGTATTAAACAGTAACGGTAATTGAAAAATCACGTAACTATAAGCACAAAAAGAGTAAAGAAACTTTTGTTTTCCGAAACACGCCAAGCAGGTTCCAGTCCAAAAACAGTTTTATTTCAGAGTTGGCGCTCTTTTGATCTAGTTGGTCATCCACGAATTTACTTGCTTTGGGATCTTTTTGTTTTTGTAAAAAAAACCCCTAAAATTTGATCACCGGAAGTACAGAGGCCGGATATTTTCTTCCTGACCTACTATTATATATGGACTAAGAAAAACGCAGCAAGGCAACACATGGCTTCAGTCTGTTTGTTAAATGGCTTTAGCATTTTAGTTTAAATTGTAAATTGAATTTTGGAAAGGACATTCGTTAGAAAAATTTTAATATTGTATTTATGAAATACTAATTTATTGCTACTATTCTACCTCTAAGTGGCCAAGAGCGATATGCGACCGTTCCACGGAAATTGAAGCAAATAGAAATTGAAAGAGATTAAAATTTATTATCCCAGAACTGTCCTGAAACAACAGCGTTTTAAAATGAAGTATGTCAAAGTAAAACTGAAATCCACAAAAATGGCATCGACATTTCAGTATTTTTAAAAACTATATTAAAGGAAGTCACTTATATACTTTAATTTATTGAGGGTTATGTTTCTTTCTAAGAACCTTGTCCTGTATTTTATTTTGAAGTGTGGAAGAGCTTCACTATATATACACGCAGCAACTAGAAAAGCATTTCGTCCTCGATGGAGTCCAAAGCCAGTCCAATGTCACGGATGTTTCCTCACAGGAGGGGTTCAGTCGGCACGCCCCAGGCGGAGATAAGCAAGGGACTAACAAGGTCATGCGGGACCTCGTAGGGGCTCTGGTTTACATCACCTTAGAGCTCCAGGAGAATCTTAGAACAATGTACCTGCCTATTGCTCAGAGATGTCACTATATTTTCACGATGACAAACCTTACCATGGTTTTCAGGTAACACATAATAACATTAGTACTAATAAGAGCTGTCAATTCCCATGCACGAGTACTCGCTGAGATAAGCCTCTTATCTGATTACAAAGAATAAATATATGGATAGACCGAGTTTTTAACTGACTCTGAATACACCCACTGCCCAACCCTACATAATTCTAGCTAATCTTTTACAATTCTCTAAGAAAAACATATATGTATATATATGGGTATGTATGGTATTCCGTGAATTAGTAAAGGTCATGTATGTTCATTAAAGGTCATTAAAATATTTTTGTCGCTAGGTTACCGAGCCAACCTGGTAAACGGGCGGATTTTGCAAGCGGGAGAAAATTTTCTCGTGTTCATCTGGACACATTGTCCCAGAAACCGGGACGTTGTCTTGTGATTACTTACGCGCTAAAATCGAAAGTGTAAACTCAACCACAGTACAAATATGGCTCATATAAAGCTTGTACTTGTGCCCCTCATCACTACTAGCTTTACAACTGTTTTTTTCGTTTATTTTTCAACTCCACGGAATAATCTTGCTATGCAAAATTTAAGAGGTGAGACGCAACAACCGGGCTGGCTTGCCTTTCATATGAACAGGACCGAAATCTATAACCTACAGTAAGTAAATTACCAAATTTAATAATCCATAACTTGGAAGGTGCATGAGTTTATGATTTATTTTTGTTATAATTTCAGAAACATCTGCCTGACGTTAAGACCAGGTTGTTCGCAGGAAGATCTGTTGTTGCTATGGAAACACGAGTGTCACTGGGTGTATGAACGACGTTTGATTGATCCTGTGGACAAAGAGCGATATCAACAATCATTCCAAACTGCTGCAAAGAAATGGCTGGCAGATGAAGACCAGGTCAGGGAAAGCCCCAAGTTAGAAATTTCAGTGGAATATTCCGTTGAATACAGTATACGATGTACGCCCCAGTTAATTATAAGTCCCCCGGGATATAAGCCTCGGGTATACTCACCTATATGAAAGCCCCTCGGCTATAAATCCCCAGATAGAAAAAGTAGTAGTATTTTCCGATCATTTTCGACTAGTAACGTTGTTAAGGTCGATTAGGTACTACAAATCTCAAAGTTCGATGTGTGTCCATCGCAAGTCAACTATCAGTGTTTTTCAATTCCAACATTGTTTGAGACAGTTGGGAGACATCAGGTCCCAAGTAACTCATTTCAAATCTCTGACTTGTCTATTTTTGGTCAGTTACAAATATTAGTGAAATAACCAACTTGGTCTCAAGACATAGCTGGGCAAGGCTTTGTTTCATAAGTTAATTTATTTTAAACATGTCAGTTGCAAAAATTGGGTCAGGCCTAGGTAACAGAATTTTGGTTATTTACGATAGAAGAATAACCTGTTTCATACTTGTGTCTAGTTGGCCGTTGTGACTGACACCACTCCATTCTACACCAATCTGATTGACACCGAGGACAAGTCTAGCGAAGTGATTGGTGGAGCGTCAAGCGAAGCCCAGGATGATGACGTACACCTGGCTTATCGTCAGACATCTGAAATGCACAAGGTCAGTGCACATGTTTTTTGTTTTTTACTTCTTTTACAGTCATTTGAATCACTGAGGTAACTTGTGCTATTAGTGTTATTCATAAAAGGTAAAAGCTTCAACAGGTTCATCAACTGTTTATTACCTGAAATATAATTTACTGGTGGCGATCAGCCGAGGTCAGTCTGTATTGCTAAGTATCATAGAAAACAAGTGAATAAAAACTGAAAACTCAAGTAAAAAATGTATCTTTAAAACTCGATGAATACTCTTCATCTTTTGTCCGAAACATTTATGTCGATCTCAATCGTTACATTTACCTTTTTGGTCAGTATTTTGCCTACAACGTTGTAGCTTTATTTATTTTATGTATCTCCTTCATGGAAAGAACTTCAGCATCTAAAACTGTCATGAAAAGAGACGCTATTTGGTTCTGTGTTAGGATGTATATAGCACACATTTAGCCCCTAGAAAGGAGGCGTAGCGGTAGCATTTCACATTTGGCTGCTTGCCGCCATTGAGAGCAATAATTGTGCTGACATAATTTTTATACCAAGCTGCTGGATAGAAGTAAAAGCAAAAGTAAGAACAAAAAAATACATAAAATTCTGTTGTGTTTTTATTTCTGTTAGGTACGCGCTGTGTTGGAACATGGAATTGAGGAATATAACAAGGACTTCCCAAATATCAAAATAAATCTGTATGATGTGAGTAAACTTTATTTATTTGGTATTATTTTTAAAACAATAAGTGAAATATTCGTTAGCTCTTTATCGATTATAAAATGAATTATTATCTGTCAAATAATAGTGAAAGCCCTCAAATAACAACTGTTCCAGAACGCAAACTAATTAAGCCATATATTAATTGCACCTCCTAACCTGCTGAAAAACAACTTCATGCTTATTTATTCGATTCAAAAGCGCATTCGTTCCGACGAGTTGGAAAGGTGAGATGAATTGTTATCGGTTACATCGAGGAACAACGATAATTGTAGGTTGCATACGGTTCTTTGACTCGTATTTTAAATTTGAACAGTGAGCAATGTGTATCGTCATGTTGCATCATCATGCTCTGTCACCTTATTGTATAATCATGTTTTATCATCATGTTTTATCATCGTGTTTTATCGTCATGTTGCATTATCATGTTGACCATACTGTATGATTATGTTGTATCATCATGTTGTATCATCGTGTTGTATCATGTTATATCATCATATCGTGTCGTATCATGTTTTATAATCATGTGGTATCGTCATGTGGTGTCGTCATGTTGTATCACCATATTGTATCGTGTTGTATCGTATTTTATCATGTGTGTTATATCATGTTGTATCTTTTTGCTTCTCAGAACATTGTAGAGAGCATTTGTCGTCTGGTGAGAGTGCTCCAGTGTCCCCATGAATGTGGCCATGCTTTAATCGTGTCGCTCGGTTCGCCTGGGCTCAGCACCACTCTAGCACAGCTTGCTGCCCATCTGTGTGATTACTCGGTTTTTAGAATCAACCCGTCTTCCCTGGTCTCACAACACGTGTACTCCTTGGATAACTTCAAAGCTGACTTAGTAACCGCTTACACTAGAGCAGGAGTGAAGGTAACCACCTGTTATTTTCATTTTGTTTCAAAAGATGTAACGTTTATAACTGAGCTAGTTATTGTTTGCTTCTTTTTATTTTCTTTTTTCGGTCACAAGAGTACGCTCTTTCAGATTTGCTCTTGACAACAAAAGATTTTATGGCAATTTGATAATAACCCGTCTATATCCTGCATCCGTTCGTACATAAATAATTATGGTCAGAATCGGGGTTGCAAAATAGTGGAAGAAGAAGATGTACGGGTCTATTTCCCAGTGGGGGAGGGAGTGGAAATGATAACCCTATTTCGTTCACGTCACAGTTAGAGGTCAAGTTTCTCTTTGCACACCTGGGTGGCCAAATACACCTTTTCTAACATTCGCTGCAGCATTATTAGAAAGGCCAAAGAATCTCTTAAACCAGTATTTTTATTTGGTTCCAGGGTGAACATCTGCTGTTGTTGCTACCAGAATCGGACATTGTCGATGAAGACTTCTTGGTGTATGTGAGTGAGTTTCTGGTGTCCTGCTCCATCTCACACCTGTTCTCCGACGAGGAACAGACCTCTGTTATCAACGCTGTCAGGACTGAGGTCACCCAGGCTGGGCTTGCTTACACACGTGATGTTGCTTGGAACTTCTTCCTCAAGTGAGAATCATTTACTGCATTTCATTGATGAGATAATATTGCTAATATAACCTGGAACAGCTAGTAGTTCGGCTGGCACATTTATTATCAATACGAACACAATGGATACATATTTATTTATTTATTTGTGCTTACGAGGTTAAGCACAGTTGGTAAGATCTCTGACTTGCAACCAGGAGGTCCCTGGTTCAATTCCGGGTCTGGTCGAGAGTTGAAATTTGTGCGATCTTCTTTTGCCACACCATCCATGGACAGGGACGTTAAGTCACTAGCCTAGTCTCTCGACCTTCTATCTGGGGACTTAAAGGAAACCGCGCATTTGTCGAAAAGAGGATGGTATTTTCAGTGTTGTGGTCTGTTTGCTTAATGTCTCAGACAGAAGGAATTGTAAACCGCTTTTAGTGGTCTGGCTAAGACCCTCACATACTGAATCATTTACGTATTGTCAAACAAGTGCTGAAAACCCTCGTGGGGAGCACTTGAAGTATAGGTATATTTTTAGTGTGATTCAATATCGTTGTTACTCCCGAAGAGCAATATCCAAATTGAGACTGTATTAACTGAGTCGAGATTACCCACTGTAAGAATTAGTCTGTAGTCATAGTTATCAGCGGTAACTGAGAACTTGAACTGGTCTGTTGCGCTGTGTTAAAGAAGGCGTTCTATAATCTGGCTGCTTGATAACGTTATGATTTGATCATTAGCCTTCCAAACATTTCTTTCTCACTCCATGCGCATGTGCTCTGTGTTAGTTGGGATGAGTCCTTTAATTTAAGCTCTCTGGTGAATTAATGCCATTATTATTGAATGTAGTCTGTGTTTTACAACTTAACATCCACACGTTTCTTTCTTACTCGACAGGACTGTGAGAGAGAATCTGCGAATTGTGCTGACAGTCACTTCCCTTGGACCGATGTTTCAAAGCTTCTGCCGTGATTTACCGTCACTTATCAACAGTGTGTCGATAATTCTGCTGCCACATCTTTCAAAGGATTCCCTGGTGGATCAAGCGTACTATCATCTTAAGGGTATGCCGTATTAAACAGTGAGGATCTGAATGGTTGTGGTCTCACTGGGCAAAGTTTACTATCGTAAGGCAAAGTTTACTATCGTAAATTGCTTTTCAAGTGAGACCGACCTTTTACAGTAAAACATCGTAAACTCAACTCTAGTAAGTTTCTATGGAGATGGCGGGCAGATGAAAGGTGAGTTTACAATCGTAAGCTGACCCCGAAAGGCAACGTTTTGGGTGTGTAAAATCCTAAATTTGTTTACGTAGTCGTCTAATCTGTCAGCCTTTTTGAAAAGTAAACATTTGAAGTGGTGCAATGCCGGTATTTTGTCTTCTAAGTAAACAAATAATTTTGAGACTCCTGTCTCTACTCGTACCCTTCTGTCATTTATCAACGGAGAAACGACAGACGAAACTAGTAGAGCCACATCTGGATTATATTTCACTGCCATCACACAGTTTACCAACGTAAACTCTACTGGGGACATTTTTACTATAGTAAACTGCCTAGTGAGACGACAACCATTGACTGAACGATCAGTTAAAGGGCAGTCAAAGTGCTACCTTTGCCAAACACTCCTGGGTTTTTGGCAACCATTAACCCCCGAAAACGCATTGGGAAACAGAATGAATTTCACTCCTTGATTTTTTTCAATTTTCTTCCAAATCTCGTATAGCTTGACGCGATTACCTTTACAAAAATACGATCACTAGTAAAGTCTGAAATTTATTAATGGATGTTTTTGTTGCTTGTAAACAATTAACGCATTGAACTTTGTTCAACAGGTGTGGATGTCCTCGATAACATACAAAAAGAAAATCTAGCTCACCTTTTGGCTTCCATGCATCTTGTTTTGCGCTATCAAGATTGTAGCGACGATGACGCGGGGACACACCGCCATATCACAAATACAAGCTTGGAGGTTTTTGTGGAAAGGTATTTGAAAACATTTTTTGTAAGTGATAATTGCATGAGTTTTGTTTTGTTGGATTTACCTTCGAATTCCAAGTTGGTTTTATTTACACAATTGTAGTGGTTTCCGCTTACAGTAAAACTGACTAGAAGTTAGTATTCCACATAGCAAAGGGATGATGCAACTCAGTGTCCACAAATTTTTGAGTGAGGTTTCTCATTTTTGCTGACATACAGCAATGAAACTATGAATTATTCGAAAGTATTAACGCTCTACTGTTAAGATTTGGTGGTGGAGCGGTTAGTATGTATCATGAACTCCAGCCTACGGACCGCTGTGTTGTGTCCTTGAGCAAGACACTTTTCTCGACTTGCTTCAGGCGATTCAGCTGTATAAATGAGTGCCAGCTTCTAAGGGGAGTCATAAGTTAGTGCTAACCGCTTGATCTATATATAGTTACTTAAGAGTTGATTGACCTCTAATTTATCAATAGTTAGAGAAACTGTTTAGTGTTTGGAAGTGTATGTGAACGGAAGTCCAAGCTGGAAGTGAAATTTTAGAAATGGTTCCACTGAAAAACAGGAGAGGTGCTTGAGGCGAATCCCAAGAGGGACTGTAGCTTATCGAGTGCTTCAAAAGGCTCTCACATTCATCAATATCTCAATGGGTGCAAGCTCTGTGGGTGCCATTTGTTTTATGACATACAGTAGTCCTTGCTAATATCACTCCCTAGTGGCCATGAACAATATATTGTAGTCGAGGCTTGTGATTTTAGAAATACAGCAAATGTAATAGAACTTGGCAAAAACCTCGACTTGAAGCTATTGTTGATGACTACCTGGGCGTATTATGACTAAGGTCTGTAGATGCAAAAATCAAAACGTAAAACATTTGGCTTTAATGATGGATTTTCTTGCTCTCTCTAAAGTTCACTTGAAAAATTGTGCCAAGTATGAGCCTGAACCCATAGACAAAGTGAAAATGATGTCTATCCATGCGCGATATATCCTTGCCATGTTATAATCAACAGGTTCATCAGCCTATTTATGAAGCGCCGTGAATCCCTTCATCGTGAACACCTCGAAGTGGCGGCTGCTCTCAAGACAATTGAAAGAGGCAGCATGCTGGCCGACAAACTCAAGAACCAACTCCAGCACGAAAAAATGATCTTGGAGCAGAAAGAAGAGGTACTAACTTTAGTTATATTAAAAATGTTGAAATTAAATGACCAACCATTTGGTGCAATGTGAACGTCAAACAGTTTCTCAGTCTCAGTTTCTCAGGAATCCTATCATGCATGATCAAGGCTAACACGAGATGAGGTTGTTTTAATATGCGCCGTATCAATCAAGCAATCTCGTAAAACCAGGTTCAATTCTCCGGCCTTGTCCTTCTCTGGAGACTTTCTTCTTCCACACCAACTGTGACCAAGGACGTTGAAGCTTGAAAAATATTAAAATATAACTGAAACTATTTCGGTAAGGTAATCTTGGTGTTTGGAGCTGTGTTATGAGGTTATACCTGGACTGGATAAGGTGGCTGGCTGTATACTTTGTGTGTATAACACTAACTTCGTGGCCTTTGAAGCAGCTATTAGTCAGATATACTTTTGAGAAACTACGGAAGGCAATAAATCTCCAGCCGAATAACTATACTGCGAGATAAAACATATTAAGGCAACCTTTATTACTCGGTAGGTAATTTTAACAACTAACTACGTACTATTACTTTTGTAGGGAAACCAGAAACTGTTGATGCAGATTGGCCAGGTGAGCGAGCGTTTTCTTTGCAGATCGATATATCACCTAAATATACAGGTTGTACAGACTTGAACGTACTTTAAAGTCAAACATAAATGTTTAATTGCTTGTGTTGAAATTGTACTCTTCTATGGAAGAGCATACCAGTTGTTAGTAGTTGAATAATGGGACCACCACACAATCGGTGTATTCTTGTATCAAGTGTGCATGACATACCCTGACTGATGACGTTCCGAGCTTGTTAGCCTCCGAAAAAGGATGAGCCCGTATTACAAAAGAAAAATAAAGCTATTAATGATTATGATGTTGATGACCAGTAAAGTTTTCAAGTATAGAACAGTGTGAGAATACTGTATAACATCTTGTGGTACTTGGGTCAAGGCATATTTTCCTTCCCTGAAGATTATGAAACTGTAGAGATTAGGCCATGGTGGCTCTTGCATGCCTTAGCAGTTTGATATAGTTATGTTTGGTTTTCGGTATGTCTGGTATGATGGGTTTTTTTTCGTATAGTACCCGGCCCAATTTCTCCAAAAGAGCCTCTGTATTTGTATTTTGGTTTGTTCTTTTTGTTTCGTCTGATCCTTGCTCCCTCTCTACGTTATAAGTAGAGATTAAAAAACACAAGGCGGAAGGTGTAAATATCGATCTTATTTGTCATAAAGATGTCCACACCTACAATACCCGCAACAAGAACAACTTCATTCTTCCTAAACCTAGAAGTGAATCCTTAAAGCGATCTTTTATATATTCAGGGGGAAAGTTATGGAACAGCCTTACGGACAGTGAGAAAAGATCTTTTAAACACTGACTTGACATCTGATTAGGTTTAAATTTTTTAAATTATACTTGTAATTTTTATTCGTAATTTTATACTGTAATTATTTTCAATTTTCAATTTTATACTAGTATTATGAAATTAGTGCATTTGAGTAATTGTATTAGATTTAAATCGTAATTTTATTACTGTAATTCTAATTTGATGCCTTATAATTATGTTTTAGACCTTGTAGTATTTATGCAGGGCCCCTGGGGAGAGCAGCGTACGTTGACAGGGTCCCCTGCTTAGATAAAGTTCATTATTATTAAGTAATTTTTATTGTACGCTCTTGTATTACAGGATCGTGCCATAGCTGAAGAACAGATCAAATTAGTCCGCCGACAACAGGACAAAATAGAGAAACTGAAAAAGGTATTCTATTACAAATATTACGATTGACAATCGGTTCAACTTGTAATGAATGTAATTGCATCTAGGACCGAAACGACAGACATGTTCAATGAAGACATGTTCTTACAACAGCCTTCATTAACCGATGTTTACCGTTTTATTTAGAAAGCAACGGATCTGAGTGATGTTTTAGCAGACAACCAGTACTGTAGCATTGCATTTCATGCTCCAGATAACTTCGTTTTACAAGTTAATTTTGTTTTATCTTTGTTGAGATTACTTGATAAGTTTATTTCATTATCTAAGGGTAAAGGAAACATTTAAGCGAGTGCATCATAGATGGGAGGGATAACTGAAAGAATGGGATGTGGATGGGAGGAATAACTGAAAGAATGGGAAGTGATGGGTAAATTAGTATGAATTTTAATTAATAAATTATAAGTTTAAGTTATAAATGCAATTATTGTTGTTTCTGTTGCTGTTTTATTATTATCGTTATTATTGTGTCTGTTACTTTGAGAATCTAAGTTTCCTTGTAACCTTTCCTGCAACTTCAAGGCGTTACCAGAGTACCAGCTGGCCCACGAGAGGGCTGTGTTCAAGGCTGCGGCAGTGGTTTCTGATACTAAAAGGATCCTGAAATGCATGGACAGCCAGGGCCTGGCAGAACTGAGGGCCATGCAGAAGCCAGATAGTGAGATTGAAGACTTGCTTGCCGCCATCATCATTATAGGTGAGTGATGATGTTTGTGCCATTCGACTCAAATGTGTAATACGGCAGGATATTTGAACTCGTTTCAGGCCTAAATATAGGATTCTGTATTCTGCTGCCTTCAAGTTAGATAATATTTTATATCATTGCTATGTTTCTAAATAACACCTAGCAAAATTAAGTTGCTTACAGGATTAATATTACAGTTCTCATTTTGGAATTGGAGTTGGGTCGATGTTTGGCATGCATTTACGATGTTTGAACAACTGGCAACGGATTAGTTTTGAATTGAAAATGATATAATTATTTCTCCTTAAAAACTTTTTGATTTTGTTATATAACTTGTCATTATGCAATTCGATAAATGATTGATTCTTGTTTTGTTTCAGTGAAATCACCAACGTCGGACTTGACCTGGAACAAAGGTGCCAAGCGTTTGATGGCAAATCTCGACAGGTATGATCTTCATGCTGCAAACCATAGCACGTTTGGGATTGCTCTGGTTCTGATTTGTTCACGTAACCATAATATGATGGTGATGATTATGGTTGTAATAAGATGGTAATGATGGTGATAATGATGATGATAATGGTGATGATGATGGTGATGGTGATGGTGATAATGATGGTGATGGTGATGATGATAATGATGATATAATGATGGTGATGATGATGATGATGATAATGGTGATGATGATGGTGATGGTGATAATGATGGTGATGATGAAGATAATAGTAATGATGAATGATGATGTTGATGATGATGATGATGATGGTGGTGATGATATGGTGATGATGTTGATACTGATGATGTTGATGTTGATGATCATGATGGTGATGACGATGTGATGATGGTGATGATGATAATGATTATTTTTAATGATGATGGTGATGACGATGGTGATGATGATGATGGTGGTGATGATATGGTGATGATGTTGATACTGATGATATTGATGTTAATGATGATCATGATGGTGATGACGATGTGATGATGGTGATGATGATGATTATGTTAATGATGATGATGATGGTGATGACGATGGTGATGATGGTGATGATGATGATGACGGTAGTGATGATGATGATGGTGGGTGGTGGTGATACATGGTTATGTTCTTAACACTACAAAGAGAAAAAGTCAAAGTCAAATAATAAACTGTCTAATCTTTTAGATTCCGCGAAGAGCTGAGCATTTTCGATGACGCTGAGCTACCCGAGAGCACACTGGAGGTAGTTGAGCCGTACTTAAAGAAACCTCATTTTGCTGGTGAATATTTGGAACAGAGAATGAAAAACGCAGCCGTTGGTTCACTGGTGCTGTGGGTAAAGGGTGTAGTGAGGTAAGCAGTGTTTGAACAGGGTTCGACTCCCATTGTGGTTGTATGTGAGTTGGATTTTGCAGACCCTCTTTGACAAAATGAGATATGTTTAGCATCCCGCATGACGTTTCGTATGAATATTACTTGTGGTATATTTCCACACTGATCATTTGTGTTCTCGTATCAGTTTATCAATGTGCGCGATTTGTCTGATATAACTGACAGATTAGTCACTTGTAGATGAGAAAAAAAGAACAGATTTGATTGTCATGGGAGGTGTTTGCATATCATCGGTATGCATGAGTTCATTCCTGCACCAAAGATATATTGTGCAACTTAAGCCACATTTCCTTTTTTACATTTCTATCCATAATATAATGACCCAAACCGGTATGAGATTTTACAACGAATCATGTAAACTAAAATATAGTATCGACGTCCCTAATAAACACAGACGAGGAATCATGTTAGTATGGTCTAGATGTCATTTCTGTTAATTCTCATTTATCCGATATCATCACCAGGTATCATCGAATGATGCAGTCAAGAGTAAAACCGCTGCACAGCAAGGTAGCAGACACGTCCGCAGCAGTAGATCAGGCGGAAGGAAAGTTAGCAGCTCTAGCAAGTAAGCACAAAGATCTCGAGGAGCGGCTTCAATCCTTGGCTGAGGCTTATGAAGAGGCCTGCATTGACAAGTGCCGTCAGTTTGAGCTTGCGCAGACGCTTCAGTCACAGCTTCAACAGGCGGCGCATTTTGAACAGGTTTGTAGAAACTGTAATAACTAGTCGCAATAAATATCACTTACTACTCTGATAGTATCGTGAATGAAATGATCTCGTATTTGAAAAGACAAGGAAAGTCCTTCTGTCCAAACAGAAGTAGTTGGAGAGAAACGGAAACATCCAAACGCTTCGGTAGCTTTAAGAAGAATTGAATACGCTCTGTTGGGTACACGAAATCCCGAAGCACTTTTAAACACACAACAGTTAAATAACACCATGTATTTTGGACTTGGGACTGCAAAGAGCATAGAGATATGTGCTGTAGTGATGTAAAGTTGAAGGAAACAGCAGACAGCGGGGAGTTTTTGGAGTTTAAAGAAAGACAAAACAAAACAAGAACCGGTTCAGACTGCCGTGTTGCCAGGGCAATGCCGCCTACAATGCTTGCTACCGATAGATCTGAGACAAATCCTGTAGTGGTCTACCTCTCATATTCGTTTGAAAGAAATCTCAGTACTTATAAAATAAACAAATAACTTCATGGTTGGTGAGCTTGTACGATTTTTCTTCACTCGTTGTGAAGAATCAAACTCACTCGCTCCAGGACTCTCTCGTTTGTTTCATTCGTTACAACTCGTGAAGAAAAATCGTACACTCTCACAAACCATGAAGTAATCTCTATATGTGTGTGTGTATCTCCGTCCCTTACCCGTATTGGTTAGGGTCCCTTGAAAATGTTTTGATTGATGCACCTTTCCACTTTCAATTCCTTGCTGTTGCGTATAGCTTGAGCTTTAAATACACTTAAAACGGAGTACTAGCAGAATTATCTTTTCTGCTGTCAGGTTTTGTCAAGTGGTCGTCAGAAATGGCTCGATGTCCTTCGTGCCATTAGTGATCGTGAAGCCGCAATCTCAGGAGGCGTCGCTATGGCAGCAGCTTTTTCTACGTACTTGGGGCCTTATTCTTTCGTGTTTCGCCGCGAAATGCTCACCATCCATTGGCCGAAATGTCTTGACGAGCGGGGCGTTCCCCTTGTGCTTGACACAGCCGGAGGTCAGGCATACCCGGATGCGAAGCTTTTCAGGAGACCACAGTTAGAGAAGAAGAGGAGCAGTGGATTGGGAGAATTACAAGATAACAGCAGATCAGAAAGCGCAGACAAAGGAGTGGAAAACAGTGGCGTAGATGAGAATGCAAATTATGATGGCAGCGATGGAAAGAACGACGATCAGAAACGAGATGAGGTACACAAGGCTAGCAACGCTGATTCGCCCCAGACTGAGCCACAAGTAAGTGTTCTACTGTGTCCAACTTTTTTCTTGACTTTTCAATACTTTATCTTAAGAGGATATACACACACAAATCTAACAACTTATTGCCAATCTTGTCCTCTCAGAACAAACGGAAAAGTTTAATTTTTGACCTGTGCGGGAATCATAAAATTACACAGAATCCATCTAATGAGCAGACTAACTTGAGTAAGAAAGTTCGTTGGCGTTTTCAAGGCTGGAAAGAAAATATTTATTGGAATTTTTTGTTGAAGCTCAAAAACGTTCATATTTTTTCACCGCACCTTGTCGTTTTATTGAAGGCTCAGAAATCGCTTTTTCATGTAATGATTTAAAAATGAAATTACTTTTAAGTTTAAAAGATTATTAAGGTTTGTTTGGTGAATATTGGCTGCAGTCACAATGGATGTTTAACTGTTTTTTAACGTTTGTTGTGTGGTGTTCTCTCCAACTACAGTAGTGCATGTAGTCGGAGCCTAAATTATCACAAATGTTCTCGTATCCTAGTGTGGCCACAGCCAATCGTAGCGGTTACACTACTTGAACAGATAACTGCAGTTGTCTGAAAGTTAACTATAGTGTAACATACAAATTGTGACCTATTGTTGAAAACACCATCGTTAACATTTTTCTTGGTCGAATATTATCTGCAAATTTCAAGCTTGTAGGAAAAAGCTACGTTATTCGAAATTTGATCACCCCTGAATTTTGGTATTGGATACATTCTGGTAAAAGGTGAAAGATGAAGGACCTTGGATTGGATGACAAAGTTTGCAAGAACGTCGAGCCATAAGTCGACTCACACTTATGTTCAAAATAGTCCATAGTTTTATTGATGTCAACTTTATAAGATTGATGAGGAAGGGAAGAAAAGGCGAACAGCTAGAATTGTTCCAGGGACATCAGAGCAATCCAAAATTTAATATTACGTATTGTCATTCTTACCACGTAAGATTCCAGAATGGGATAATCTTCCTGACCAATAAATCATTCCAAACTTCTAAATTGAACTTTAAGGAGCTGTTGACAATCAGTCTTACTTTGACTATTGACGTGCTTGCTGACAGTTTCCTCCGCTATGTAACCCAGCAGGGTGTTTGAGAAGTAACATTTAGATTTAGGTGAAAGTGTTTTAAGTCTTAAAGCATGTTATACTTGTCGTTTATGAACTGTGAGAAGTCGACCTAATAATCTGACGATTTTTGATGGAAACCTCAATAGAATGCACTTTCCGCTCTATCGCCCTTTTTCATATGCAGATGTTCACTGCCTGATTTCATACCGTCCTTTACCAACTTGTTTGATCATAAGGTTTCGCCGCTTGTTTATCTTTTCTCAACTGATCAGAATAAGCATGCAGGCTACTGATCAGAAGAAGCATCACATCATATACCGATCAAAACATATGTAATCAAAATAGAGTTCTGGTTGCCTGGCAGTCAGCACCTACCCTTATTTAATTTTCAAAAAATCTACCCTATTTAAATGTCAAATATGTTTGAGGTGTAATAAATTCCTTGTTGTTGTTGTTGTTGTTGCTGCTATTCACCGTGAACACTATGCTACTGTAAGATATTTCGAGCACTATCCACTGATCGAGCCCAACAATCGTATATTTTCTTTTGATTGTATGTCACTCCTTCTATTGCCGTTCAGTTTGTATTTTATTTATAATTCTGTACATCACTGTACAGAAATTATGGGAAGATGCCCAACCTGTAGATCTGTCCCAGTATGACTCGTACTCTTTGGCGCTGATGAAACTTCTTGTTGGAGATGACCGTGTTCGGCAGTTGCTGACTAAGGGAATGGGTCCTAGGAAAATAGAAAACGCCGTTTTGGCCAGGTCGTCGTGGGGCCGTGTGTCATTGCTGACTGATCCACACAACAAATCCCTGGACCTTATCAGAATGATTGAGGATGGGAACATGTTAGAGATTGACCTCGGAGAAAGGTACCTATAAATTAGGGCTATAAGAGGTTATAAGGGTTTGAGGGCTTGTATGGGGCCTGTATTCGGGGACGATAATATCTGGGGACCTATATCTGTGCCTATATCCGGGGTGCCGTTGTTCAAAAGAGGTTTAAACTTAATCCAGGATTAGGTTTCCTTACCTTGGTTTTCATAACGTATTGTTTAAACACTTTTCAAGGAAATCAAGTTAGGTTAATCTGAAAAGATAGTCCAAGTCAACTTTTAAGGACGTAAACGCAATCATGGGTTAAAACTTTAAACCGGCTGGGATAGCACTAATCCACTTTTGATTAACCCGGTCCAGGGCAAAATGTCTGTGGCTTACATTCATAACACTTATATCCGTGGGTTTATATTCGGACACGTTAATAAAGATATATTTTAGCGTTTAGAATCAAATCCTACAAATGCTTCGTCAATACAGCATGGCTTCAGTTTGATATTTCCCGTAAGGACCTCTCTATCAGTTAATAAGTAGTTATTAATAAACGATTGAGATGCATAAGTCATTTGAACCTTTTTCCGCAGGCATCCCTCAGCCGTGGTACAGATCGAGAAGGCCGTCACAACAGGCACAGTGTTGGTACTCTACAACATAGAGGACAGGATAGATTCCTTGTTTATGCCGCTGATCTACAATATTGCATCGACGGTAGCTGGAACTAAACCGACAGGTAGACACGTTATTCTTATACATTTGCTTTGACAGGTTTATGGCTTAACATTGGTAGTAAACAAAAATAGGCATGCGATGCATGCATGTGGCTACTGCCTATGCTTTGTTCAATAGTTGTTTTTTGGAATTTGGTATTATCTATGTTAAACTGTTGATAAATGCTTGCAATCTAAGGTACAAACCATTAGTGGGGGAGGGGCAGGGGAGTATTGCTGTCTTATTTTCTGTTAAAAATGTCTTCCAATCTACTTATCAAAAAAATAATGACTCCTGTAATGGTCAACAATGTAATCAATACCGCAAAGCAACGTGGATGACTTTTTATGAATCAAACTCAGACAACATTGATAAAGGATAGGGATAAAGTAGATCAACTAAATGGTCGTGTGCTACAAGATCTTCAGTTCTCAAAATGTACAAAACTATATTTCAATAAGAGAGCTTTGCAGCTGACACTCAAATAGATATTATAAATTGCTTTATTTCAGCTTCAACACAACATGCATGAACTACTTTTCTTGACATCAGCGCCGATCTGCTGTACATGTAGGAAGGCAAGGTTGATATTATCAACATGTTGAATGTTAATTCATTTTAAAGGAACAGGCGTAACTTAGTTGGTTAGTGTGCTGTCTACCGACTGTGCTAGAGGTCAACCACTCCCAGCGTTATCGAAGTAAAATAAACTACCTTTTACCTTTTGGCATTAATGTGCTTGTCCTCATTTAGGAGCAGGCGTATCACTGTTGGTTAGTGCGCGGCCCACTGAGCTAGCGCTGCCCCAGTTCGATTCTCAGTAAACTCAACTTCTGTTTCAGAGTACTGACAGGGGAGGGCCGGGTAGAAGGTCGCACCTCCCTGGCACGGGATAAGCGCCTGCCCAGATGGGACAATACGCTCTGAAATGGATCTAGATTGCACTGAGAAGGTCCCATTATTTTTGAAAGTTTACATCAATTATGATATCAAAAACATAAGCGCCATCGAGAAGATGAGTGGAATACATTCCAGTATTCATATTTCTACGAATTCTTGGATACTGTGTTCATTCGTTCTATGCCTTCGTAGCCACGAGCATTCTCTTGATGTCATAGAAGTCGTGCATGCATCTTCTCGCGTGTTTTTTGTATGGCATGAACGTGCATTCATATCTCGATAGACCGTGTGTCTATATCACAAATTATGAAAGCAAATAAAGAAAGCTGTTTTCAAAATGTTTCTAAATGGAGAATACGAAACAAAAAGCCTGAAGCGACGAACACGAAAAAGAAGAAGAACTACGTAAGTTTGGTTTAGTATTTGACTACATGAACCAAAGCAACCCGGTCGATGAACAGCAGTTTACAGCCCTGACAGAGTGAAATGGATAAATGTTTTTCTTTATTGCAGTGCCGATGTTCTAAATGAAATGGTCCATGCTTGAGCCGTGTTGGGAGAGCACTCGGGAAGCTTCGTGGCACTCAAACGCTTTTCTCGTGCTCTCCCAACTTCCCGCGTGCACCCATAACTCGATAGCCGCACGCTAATCGTGCCACTCAAACGCTTTTCTCGTGCTCTCCCAACTTCCCGTGTGCACCCATAACTCGATAGCCGCACGCTAATCGTGCCACTCAAACGCTTTCCTTGTGCCCTCCCAACTTCCCGCGTGCATCCATAACTTGATAAAGGCACGCTAATCATAGACTCGTGCCGCTCAAACGCTTCTCTCATGCTCTCACTACTTCCCGCGGCGTGCATTCATAACTCAATAGACGCACGCTAATCATAGGCTCGTGCCACTCAAACGCTTCTCTCCTGCTGTTCCAACTGTCTGCGTGCACCCATAACTCAATAGACGCAAGCTAAGAATGGGCAATTTCTTAATTACATGAGTCTAAACTTGCAAACAATTCAATTCCACGAAACTTTAGATTGATTTTAAGACAACTTAACCGGAAAATTTGAAGAAATTGTTGAATAGATTTTAAACCTTTCAGGCCTGAACACGCAATATGGTGTAGTGCTAAATTCTCTCAAAGTGTCTCTATAGCTTCTTTCTAAACAGGTTTGGAGAATCTTACTTTATTTTAATCTTTACTTTACTTTTCATCTTAGATAGTTTGCTGTTAATGATCAATTGAAATTGTTCTCATACCCAAACAATTATGTGGCGGACGGTGTAAGGAGAAGATACGTGTTGATAAACTAGCTGGGGTTAAGGGTGAAACGTTAAGTGTCACCTACGGTGTACATCTTGTTGCAATGTACGTCATATTACACGTATGCCGATCTGAAAATTCAAAAAAACTGTCAAAGGGTGTTCATCAGGGTACAGCTGCAATGCCGGACTGAATAATTGCTGAAGTCTTACGTGCTTTAATTATTCAGATCCACAGGTCGTCAGGTTTGGAAGTCGCCGTGTGATGTGTCATCCAGATTTTAAGTTGTACATGATTTCGCGCTCTGCCGATCCACGTTTTAGCACAGAGGTAGCGTCTATAACAACTTTGATAGACTTTAGCCTTGGAGATGCTTACCTTGCCGAGGAGATCCAGCTCGAGGCGATGGCGCGGGTGAGGCCCAAACTATATGTTGAAGCTCGCAAAATATTGCTTTCCATGATGGAGCAACTGAAGGTGCTGGAAGATATCGACTCCAAGCTGATGAGTCATATCACAGCACGTGAGGGTACTGACATGTGGGATGAGACGGAACTGATCGCTGAACTGGTGAAGTGTCGATTGGAGGTGAGAATGATGAGGAAATATATAGATAAGGTGAACTTATGACAGGCCGCTATTTCACGCACATAGACAGACAGACAGGGACAGACAAACAAACACGTAGACAGACAATAGGCGAATAGATAAACAGACAGGCAGATATAAACAGATAAATAAGTAGACAGACGGATAGATAAACTGATCTACCAACTGATTTATGTTAAATAGACAGACATATAGATAGATAGATTACCGGCTAGACAGACAGACAGATAGATAGATAGATAGATAGATAGATAGATAGATAGATAGACGGACGGACGGACGGACGGACGGACGGACGGACGGACGGATAGATAAACAGACAGGTATAGATATAGATGAACTGATAATAAATAGACACACACAGACAGATAGATTAACAGACAGACAGATAGATAAACTGATAAATAAACAGACAGATAGATAAACTGATAAATAAACAGAGAGACAGATAAACTGATAAATAAATAGACAGACAGACAGATAGATAAACAGACAGGCAGACAGACTCAGATAAATAAACAAACAGACAGTGATATGTACAGACAGGAAGACGGTTGGACGGATACAGGTATAAGCACAGGCACCGGTAGGCAGGACGATAGGTTTACTAAACAATTAAAAATATCCAGGAAGTTTACAAAACAGTTGTGACAATAGAAATGCGTTTAAGTTACTAATTAGATTTTCAAGTTACCGCTTAGATTTTCTTTTTATTCATCTTTCTACATTCAAAAAGGTAGCGCTTTGATAGCAGGACTAACCATTTCACCTCACCAGATAACGAGACGACTCAGTAAGACGCTGAAGAACTTTGACCGGTTGACAGAAGTTCGTCGACAGTTCCGTCGACTGGCGAGGCACGCTGTGACGTTGTTCTCCCTGCTCAGCAGCCTGTCCGCCATACAACACGAGTATCGCTTCCATCTTGATTATTTCCTGACATTGTTTCGTCAAGCAGTTGGAGAGGATCATGTGCTACCACAGGACGACCTCGAGTATTACGCTGAACAAGCAGTTCCTTCAAAGGGTAAACATTAATGTAGGGTTGAAATAAACTGTGTTTGATGTGTGCGAGGATAGCGTAGTTGGTAAGATCACCTGATCTCAAATGGTCTTCTCACACCGACTACGTATGCACTGCGTAGTTGGTAAGATCACCTGATCTCAAATGGTCTTCTCACACCGACTACGTATGCACTGCGTAGTTGGTAAGATC
>JANSTR010063114.1:0-12849 GCA_025434805.1 Antipathozoanthus remengesaui | reverse complement strand
ATTTTTGAAAAAGTATTTTTTCTTGGAAACTATTAGTAACATAAAATTATTCCATTTCTAGAATTATTCAAATTACTTTAGAATATATTAATATGAATCAAATACCAGTGCTGTAAAAAATAGACTTCATGCATGTAGCAGACTGTGCCAAAAAATATATGCACTAATTGTCACAATACTTTTAAAATTCCCTTGATAACCTCAATAACCAATAATGGTTTAACTTGCAGAGAAGGTAAAATATATCTAATTATTCAGAGTTTATAATGCTTTTATCTGTCTCCAAGTTGGACATGTACAGAGAATCTTAACAGGTCTCACAACCCAATTGACAAAGGTCGTAGAGGGCCTACGGTTTAATGTCCTTATCTGAGAAGATGCAAAGGTCTAACCATTTGCAGATACTAGAGCAAAGGCAGCACCTTCTCCTCAGTTATTTTAAGACCCTGATTGTTGGTCCAGCCAGGAATCGAACCTGAGCCTCCCACACTGCAGACTGGCGCCTTATCAACTGTGCTAACCAGGCAGTGGTTAAATTGATGTTATTTCTTACAACAATAGTGATATGAAATTGTTATTCTAATGTCTTCACAGTACAAAGAATACTGTCTAAAGCATTGTAATTAATATTAATATCCATACTTACATCTTGTGATAAGAAGGGTATGATCTGGGCACAAATAGCATTCAGTCGTTTGGCGATTTCAGTCTGAAAATAGAAGCAAAGTTAAAATACTGGTATATTTAGACCAATAATAATTCAGTTTTATTAATTTTTCATTTATAAGTCTTCAACAAAATTCAGCAAAAACATGCCATAATTTCAGCCCTCTTTTAAAACAAAAAAGTAATAATTCAAACTAAAATTCCATCAAACTGCAGTCATTTTTCACACTTATAAATAATCAATTCTTTATTCATCAGAAAGAACAGTTGTGGAATATAACTGAGCTGTTCAAGTGATCAGAGCCCAGCGGCATGGTAAATCGCATTGGAACTGACAAAATCTTGCCGACAGAAATTGACTAACATTCAATGTAATTAACAATGTGCTGCAAATAATTCTTTCAGCCCCATAAGACTACAGTATGAACATGAATCTTTACTGATTACTTACAAATAGAAAGACATGAAAGGTAGTTGACAGGGTTCGTAGACTCTTAGTCAAAGAAATTTCCAAAACTTTCAACGACTAAATTAACAAAAATCAAGGACTTTCAAAATTAAAATCAAATGATTATCAAACAAAATAAATAAGCAAATACATTGCATTTCCTACAATTATATTTCTAGAGTAAACCAACTATTTTAACTGAACTTAACAAATTATTTCAACTTAATAAGAGTCAGACAGAACATTTACGCTGGTTAAGTGAACTGACACAGTTGTAATTCAAAATTTGCTTTAAAGATACAACAATTGAAAGTTGCTTGAGAAACTTTTTAGGTGCCTGTAATACTGCAATAACATTTCTACAACTAGTGGTCAGGAGTCAGATAGAACTGCCAGATAAGAACTGACAAATATCCTGCACTGTGCTTTGTGGTTTAATATACGTTCAATCACTCTCCAACCCTTGTAAACGAGTGTGCAATTCAGTTATCGTCAAACATAACATTATCAATTGAAAAAGGAAATAAGAACTGAATAATTTCTCACTTCATTGAACAGGCAACAAATAAACTCCAAACAACTTTACAAAAACCTGAAAATGTGACAAAAAATGTGACCTCAACTCATAGCTGAGAGAGCTTTGGAGAGGACAGGTCCATCAAACAATTCTAGCAATCTTTTTGCATGAATTTATTGCCAGATTTGTAGCCCACTGTGAATATGTGAGAAATTTTAAGAGGTTAATATTTTTCTCAAGAAAAGCCCACAAAATAACCTGATTTTCTAAAGTGTAGGACTTTCAAGGACCAAGAGTGATTTTCCAGGCCTGTATTTTGACTTTCTATTTTTCCAGGACTTTCCGGGTTTTCAAGGACCCATACGTTCAAGAGATGATGTTAGGGATGAGGTTAGGTATGAGGTCAGGTACAAGGTTAGGGATGAGGTTAGGGATGAGGTTATAAGTATGAGGTTTGTTACAAGGTTTTGGATGAGGTAAGGGATAAGATTAGAGATGAGGTTAGGTATGAGGTTTGTTACGAGGTTAGGGATGAGGTTAGGGATGAGGTCAGGTACAAGGTTAGGGATGAGGTTAGGGATAAGATTAGAGATGAGGTTATAAGTATGAGGTTTGTTACGAGGTTAGGGATGAGGTAAGGGATAAGATTAGAGATGAGGTTTGGTACAAGTAAGTTTTCAAAGAAAATTAAGTAATTGCATGATTTAATAGAGAAAAAATATTACAATTAAATACAAGTATGTTAAACCCTTTTCTGCCAAAACACGATTCTTGACGTGTTTCTATAAAATTCTCCTAAACTGTATACACATGTGCCAAATAGCTTGCAATAATGTTGCTTTTCATCTTAAGTTAACTAGTTTTCTGTGCATGATCAATTGCTCTATTCTCACAACCAAATGACATATTCTGTGTGGATAATGCAAGGAGAAGATGTGTGATGATAAACTAGATAGGGGTGAAAGGGTTAAAACTTATAAACAATATATTAATGAAATATTTGGTGTTGGTGCACAAGTTTCAAATAGGAAATGAAGTTTTTTGGCCAGTTCAGAGTCTCTCTCTATTACAAACATTAATTTTGTGCCATGGAAAACAAGTACATGTCAAAAGCTATACAGAGCTACAAATGAACATTATTCAAATTTCATTTTTAATATGCAGTATAGCAGAATAGTATCTAACTAAGACACATGTGTGTTTAAATGCAGCCAAAGATATAATGGTCTCTTTGTTCTGTCTACTAGCCTGCTGAATTACTAATTGTCGCAACATTTTACGACTTGCCTAAATGAAAAATGTTATAGAATTAATTAGGACCAAGGTCTCAAACAAAACTTTAAGAAAGAAACGTCTATTTTTTGAGAAATTGCACTGTCATCTATGTTGTTACAGAGGAAAATGAGATTTTTTTAGAAATGATTAAACACCTGGCTCATAAAAAGTATGTTTACACCAAAGTTAAAAATAGCACCATTATCAAGTGATAACTAAATTTTCCTGTGGTTTCAAGTTTATGATATCACAATATTTTATAATCAACCACAGCTTTTCCCACAAGCTTGCACACCCACTCACATTGGGTGCTATGACACACCCCCAAAATAGAACAGAATGATCTAACCAATACAATGACAGCTTGCACATGTTGTGTGGTTAAAGTTTAGTGGGATCCCCAAGGCATGTCTTAATGTCTGGATTTCCTGAGGGAGTCTCAAAAACTGTTTATTTACCACTTCCTGCAATACTGGACAATCAACTCTCTCTGATCCAAAGCTTGTTCCTGATCAGCATACAATGCTTGGCCCACTCAATGAGCTATTTTAACGAGTTTAATTCATCATACTAATTATGACTGAGAATAATTCTCTAAGTTTTCAAGACCATTAAATAATGAAACCTGCGTTAACAGGATAATTACTACTGATAAGGGTGTGCACCATACTCACAGCACCAATAAAAATGATTTCTAGATGAAGATTCAAAATTATTTCTTATTGGAAACTTCAAAAGAGAGACCAATTTTTAATCTTATATCACTCTCCTCACTAGTACTGTAGAAAGGTGTTGTATTATCCACAGTGACGTGACACATTCTAGACCAATGAAATTAAGTTTGTTTTCTTCCTTGATATAATCATTCTATAACTGAAGTTCATCCCTGAATTAGACTGGCTGAAGAGCACAAATTAAAATAAAATCGGAAGTTTAGTGGCAGATGAAATCCAAACAGAAAAAAAACAAGTACAAAGTACAAATTATACAAGGACTAAATTCTCTTACTGCAAAATTCAGGATATTATTTCAGTTAATTGAAATGTAAGTTTGTTTAACCCATGAGAGTGTATGTTCAATAAGCAAGTTATTCAAAGGACAAAACTAAACAGTTTCACCAAACAGTACTGTATGTCTCAATTGTACTTTCATTAGCCATGACAACCTGTCAGTCAACTTACTTGCCTTTTGCTGCAGTTAATTAACACCCAGTCATAACAATAGAAGAACAAGTAACAATACTATAATCTGAAATGACACTCGTGAACACTAAAACATGCAAGCCACTTAGAAATTCTATATTAAATCCACAGCAGCCACAACGGAAGCGATTATTTGCATAAACAATCTTGTGGATTCTTGTCGCACAAAGCTCAAAACGATAAAGCAAATACAGAAGTACATAAACTTTGGTTTGAGCAAGGTCAAAGGATTACAAAGGCTTCAATGCATACGGATGTTTTTAACACAACAAAAACGATCTCGTCTTATCGCAAGCTGTGTATCTTGGCTGCGTATTCAAACAAAACCGAACTGATTGTCTTCATATTACGCGTAATCCAAAGGCAGTTTCGATATTAAAATACGCAGTCAAAAAGCCTCTTATTTACAGTTGCTAAAGTATTGAGTACACACAATTTGCATTTCGGAAAGGAAAAAATGTAAACTATTAAAACTTGTCAGCTCCCGTTTACACAAGGCGTAATGTAAAACTTTTGTTGAGCTTTTGATGACGCCAATAAATTAATCCTTTCAGTGGAGGCAGATAAAGAGATTCAGCACACATACACTACTCTCTATTTCCGTTTGCTATGTTTGAAGAGAGCTGATCAAATGACCGTCAACTAACCAAGAACAATTTGACCCCTCAGTCATTCACTAAAGCCATCCATCAACGGTTGAATTTCTCCAGGCACGTATCAAGTGCTTAAAAGTGCCGACTTCTGATCTCACTCAGAGCAACTCAGGAAGTTTCAACAAAAAATTAACCACTCAAAAAGGGGTATTGGCTTTCCCCGATAAGGCCTCACCTGTTTATGCATTTCAACGTTCAAGCCATATGACATCTCGTAGTACTGTAAAGAGATGGAAAGAAAAGTAGTTCTTAGGTGTGAGGTCGGAAACCGTTTAACTGCAAGGATACCCTTCAACAGCGCAAGAAGGAGATAATGCGATCACGCGTTCGCGCCAAAAAGGTAACGCAGATAAGTCTAAACCAGCTCACAAGCCTCTCTTGAGACACAATGGGCCTCAATAACTTCAGATTCTGGCGATTTCGAGGATTAAATGTATTAAACGTCAAGTAAATTTTCTTCCATAAATACAGTTTCTCCTATCAATTGCAAATTAATTACAGAAGACTCGCTCCATTATTACACAATTAAAAGGAAAGGCCGCGGGCAAGAAGTGCACTGAACTATTAGTATTTATACCCGAATAAGTTGTTATCAGGCGACTAAACTGCTGGAAGGAATTCACAACTTCAAACCCAAATCTCCTCACAAACGTCACATTTGAGTAAACAAGCGCGACTTTGACTGCTTAACAAGAACTGCGCTTTCCAAACAAGATATTCCGAGACAGTTGAACTATAGTTTCTTGATTACACACGCACACACACACACACACACACACATATAATGATATATTGCTGTTGCAAGCGTAATCTCACTGCTTCATATAGTAGATCATTTGCTGCAAATTTCGACACAGTTGACCGTAGACCGCATCAACCGATCAAGGCTTTAAACCGAATCTAAAATTATGTGACCTATAAATTAAAACCGGAGAGCACCCACCATCACGTAATGTCGCTGCATTTCGGTCTTCTCGCTTGCAAGCTTTTCACATTCTAACTTCAAACTAAAACGAGAAAGCACAACATAATCATAATGTAAATATTCTGTTGAAAGCCAACGATAAGATTAACTTTTTCATGACATTTTAGATATGTCGGGCCCAAATAAAATTCAATTCCCTGAGTTATTCCACCAACGTCCAAGTATAATTCGTCCGAGTTGACTTATAATCATAACTAAAACTGAACAACAACTGAACCTGTCTTTGTTTTGAAGTCGTGTGAAGTCATGCAGTGAGCTTCAACATTTCATCTCAGTACCAAACCAAAACTATAAGCAAAACTTCAATCTTACTTGTGGTACTGTGCTTGGAGAAAGTTGAACTCCTCCTTAATACGATCACATGAGTCTGCGACTGTAAACTTGAACTGTTGTCCCGACGGCTGGTGTGGCGTCTGAGAACGAAAATATAAGGATAATATTTGACGAAGCCTCAATTCTGAATTCAACCGCCACGAAGCGCTAGGTGTCACATTACGAGAGATTGTGTCTTTCAATGAAGAGACCATTTCGACACTACTTTGCTTTTATAAAATTCTTACCGTATGGCGGCTTTGATACATAGTGCTCGTCGACCCGTGAGGTTCTATGAACAGAGACGAGCAAACGAGAGTTAAATTTGTGCCAAATGCTCCACAAACTCGTCAAGGGCTGCTTAAGACCGGACAGTCAGAAGTACTCGACCATTTTTCTCTTACTAACCGTCGCTCCCGCTTTCAGTCGATTCACACACGAATGCTGCAACTGTTCAACCACTCGGCCTCCGAGTTGATGTTCTGATATTCAATTACCCTTCCACAATATCTCTCCAAAAGTTCCTGTTTCAATTGGCGTCGATATTTGTGAGTATTTTCGCGAAAAGCCGTTCGCGAGCCGTAAGCAAATATCTGCCTTGAAATCGACACAGCCAAGTGACACGGCTAAATGCGGCACGCGGTTCCTGCACTGTAACACCATAACACCCTTGGGGCCAGCCATATATGGCAAGTCACCGACCAGTGTTTAATCTATATTTATTGGCTATCTAGTCAAAACCAATCAAACATGACCAACATTACGCCACTCACTAAAATATCCCACGTGGGGTCATCTTGTGGGGTAAACAAGATCCAATCATCGTGAAGAGCGTGCGAAAAAACAACTCCAACACCTGCATTCTTTTCTCATAATGAGATCAAGTATGTCACTCAAACTTTAACGAGCTGCTTCGGACGTCAATCAAAGTAACGTGGTATAGTGTTGACAAAGCTAAGCCCCTCCTTCCACTTGCTTTATCAAACGAATGCTTTGTAAATTAGTTCCCAATATCAGCAAACTAAACAAAATCAATCGTGCGCGAAGTTGTTCTGCAAATTGTTGGCACTTCGTGGCGCGAAGAAGGAGGACAAGAAATTTCAGGAATCACGTTCGGGAATGTTTCATGGTTCAAAATAATTTCGCAATTCCATTTCGCCTTAATTATTCTAAACTCTTTCATCAGGTCGAGGCGCCAAAACATCTCTTCGGCTGCCAAATTGTCCGGCCAGAGAGTAATATATGCCTTCCGCTCCACAGCGCTTGCTTTCGCACCACAAAGAAAATTATTTTTCACAATTGGCAATTCTAATGTGTGTGTACCCGTTGGGCTGCTTCATAAAATATTTGATTTTGTTATCAACAAATGGACGTGATGGCCGAAAGAGGATTTGTCGTTCACAAGCGAATAAATTGCTCCCCAAGGGCATATATACAAATATATGCTAAACTGGCGCCAATGCGTCGCTCAGTGGACACATTGATTTTCAAAGATAAAGCCTTAATTAACACAATAATCGGCTCCTGAGTGTTGCTAATTAGTGTCGGTGTAATTACGTAAATTACTGAGTCTAATCGTACTAATGACTTGAAAATTATAATGAAAAACAGCCATGTCACGTGGGGTTAGAACAACACGCTGCAAGTGAACTGATCGCTGATTGGTTGACCCGACTCAAAAGGTTCGACAAGGTAATATGGGGGAACCGACGAAATAACAATTGACCAATTTAGGCACAGAAGCCAATGTTTATCGACATGACACGTGCACAAATTCTATATGCATTGAGGTACTGAATTTTCGTTAGATAAGATTTTTTTGTCTGTGATAAACGCAAACAGGGCGAGCGAAGTGCAATTAAGCCTGACAGCACTTAAGATGAACCATTATAGCGTTTTTGCCATCTGTATTTATGTATTTATGTTTGCCTTGCCCTCTTTCAATTGCTTGAATTTTAATGTAGCCACAAAAACTTTTTAAGTCGTTTGTTTTTCACAATTGTGTCAACTTGACCGATGATGAGATGTCTTACTTTCAGTGCTAATGTTAAATTAAGGTTCGGTGTTGTTGACATTAGACTTGTTTTCGGAGACTCGCGAACGAGTCATTCAAACCTGTTTTTGCTGTACTCAAAAGGAGTAGAATTTCACACGCACGTATTTTGACCTACATCAACGAGTAATTCGCGCTATGATGATCTTTCAATGAATGTACAGAACGGCGCTCCAAGCCCGAAGTGCCTTTTGCGGTTTAAGATCGGCGATAAAGTGCGGGATTAGAAATTTTGCGGTTGCTGACGCATGTGTCTTTCTAAAAACCGCGTCTTTCTACATGCAATCCTTCTTAGTCAGTGGCTGCGTTTGACGAAACAGGAACTTTTTGATCTGACAAATCCTGTTAGCCAGTATATGCGACAAGTTTGTGTAATTTATGTGTCTTATATTTATATCGAACAACAGCTAGGTACATAAGTCATAAATTTTGCCAAAGCAGATGTCTAATTCAGGTTTTAAAGAAAATTACGCGGAACCCGCCGTGAAAAATTATTCGCTATGCGTCTCAGCGCATAAAATGTGAGGCCGGCTGAAAAGTGAAACTGAACTTAGGTCAGTTAGGAAAGCAAAAAACTGAAAATATGACGAACTATACACACAAAAAACCAGACATTTGATCCATTTCATTTTGAAAGCGGTGCCCCTTATGGGCGAAAGCCGCAAGAAAACAAACCATGATTTCAATTTTTAAAAGCATATTTGGCTAGGAGACTCTTCAAATATTGAATAACCCAAACAAACGACCACAGTGGAAGGCCCAAAGCCATGGCTACCGGAGCGTGACGTATTGAATTAAAAGAAAAGTACAATTAATGAGCAGACAGCGAGTGTTTTTGTTTCATCACAGTGTGAAGTGAGTCCCGCAAAAACCACTAAATCTGTCTATGAGTGAAAAGGCGCGTTCAGGCAGAACCAAATAACTTCCTGCGGTTTTTGTGGACGCATGAATAATTCACACACGATAAAATGGAAATGTTTAGAAAACACAGCTGCTGTGAATATTTTTCTATTGATATTGCGGATAAAGAGAGGAAACCGCAAAAGAACGACGACTCAGCGCTCCCAGGGAAATCAATAAGGCCTTGAAGTCCTTTCACAACTCAACGCATTTGTCATTGTGAAAATCAGGTTGAAATACAAAACAGAGGGCCAAAAACAACAGACTGAACTGCGTCATTGCAAGTCTCTTGTAACAGCACATTTGATCTTTCAGTAAATAGACACGAGCAGCAAGGAATAACGACTTTGATGATAGACAGCGTTTATATGTTTAATACAAAAGCAAGCTGCTTTAGCAATGTCGCGGAATAGTCTGGGGGATGAAAGCGATATTGCTAAAGAGCACGAAAAAGCCTGCCGCGAAGCTAATTCCCCAAATACACGTGTTGACAGCCAAACGAAGTTTTCGCGAGTCCAATTTCGTTCAGCGAAGACCGCCAAGCGAGCGAATTTAAATCGGTCCTGTAGAACACGCCCGTGCTCTCATGCTCATGCGAAGTTTTTGCGAGGGTTGAACAAAGCCATGGAACAGTTTCATTATATTAAACGATTAAAATGCAAATACAAGAGAAATAACATCGAAATCTGGCTTTGGGTGTGTATTTATACAAACTCTGACAGCAATATATTAAAATATTCCGTTTTTACAATCCGCATCAACTCCGCGACAGATTACAAGACACTGCTTTGTTATCTGCCGGTACAAAATAGACTAGTGTTTTAAAATATTAAGTTGGCAAAGAAACTTAGCTCTGATAACGTTTGTATGGTAAAATACTCAATTAAAAATAATAAATTGTATATCTTGTCCTTTTCTAAGCCAGAATTGAAGCAGTTTCGAGAATATTTAGTTGAAAGATAACTCCGCTTAACACTAACAGTCTTTTGGCGTTTTGCTGCTTTCATGCTATGGGTATTGACAATTAGTGTGAGAAGGCGATATTGTTTTCATGTACTAAGTAAAGATTTTTTAATATTCGTTCAATCTTGTCAAACTTTTCAATTAACAAGAGTTCGTTTTGAAGGTTGAATTGTTCAAGTGTCGATAAAATAAATAGTAATTTGCTCTGTTCAGAAAACCGCCATCAATAAAACATTACCATATTTTCACACAACAGCGCGATTCATTCGTGAGAAATAGAAAATCAGACAAACCTTGAGGCTTATAGCTTCTTTCGGAAGGAAATCCAAAGTTTGTCTACAATTTGACCTAGCAGTTGATGTGAAGAGATACTGCATCCGAATTGTATTTTAAAAATGACAAATAGAAAGAGCGATATTTAATCAGCGATTGAAAGCTTACGAATATCCCCAACTCAAATTTCTTCCGAAAATCTAAGATATTTATCGACATTACTTAAATTCGTTGTGCGTCTTTTGTCCTATTTTTTTCTCTTTCGAAACAATTTAGAAACATTCAAAACTAAAATACTTGCCACTAAATTGAATAAATTCGTAATCTCTGCTTATATGCAAAATAGGACCGCAAATTATTTGCTTTCACTGTATCATAGAATCTATACACAAAAGCCTACTAATTCCATTGTTATTGCTCGTGGCGTGCAAACAGAATTCATTCCCCTGGCAAAAAGAGCTCGCTTGCATAATGAACTCAGCTACTCAATACAAATTCAGTAAACAAAACCCCGCGTTTGTTGAATCAGCGAATACTGTTTAGAAAGAAACCTCCAATTAAAATTATGCACTTTTGACAAGAATAATTTCTTTTTCGGTATCGGAGATAGATTGCATATGTTAATAGTAATATTTATGCGAAAAATATACAACAAATATTTAATTCGTCAACTAGAATAGAAATGTTAAACTGTTTGATAAACTAAGTTAGACATTTTGAGACAAACAGCCATGGATAAAAAGTTTGAATTACCTTTGATCTTTAAACGTTTTGAAAGAGTATGATTGTTCCGATATCAAACAAAAATAACATTTTTTTGTTAAAAAATGGTCTGTAAACAAAAGTACTTACAGTTCATTCTTCAATATGAAACGTCGGCGAAGACAAAAAAAAATCATCGATAAATTTGATCTATTGAATAATCTTTCGCAGCTAAGAGAGCGGAAATCAAACCAAATTGAACATCTATGATTGAACAACCACAAGAAATGACCAAAAAAACCATATCGTATAATTCTATAAATTATTTCTATATTGTTGCTTTTCGCTTTTCAGTATAGAAAAAGTTAAATTTTGTATACGTTTTGGAGTATAAATTTATATAAAAAATTATTAAAAGTGAAACTTCTATTCGAGAAAGCTGAAACAAATAACTATGATCTTTAGAAAAATAGTACAGCTCTACCAAATCATTGCATGCATATAATTATGAACTTGAAAAAGCAGTGAACAAGAAGAAAAGAATGAAGAAATAAACATATATATATTTATTTATTTAAAAAAATATACATTTTGTAACAAGATGGAATGATATTCAAACTGATAAAGTGTCACGCTGCAGCTAGCAATTTGAGATTGGATTTCGCACTTGGGATTCGGTGTTTTTTATGAGATATTCCACATATAGTGCTACAATGATGATTTACGGCTCAAAAATCGTAAGAGGCCTTTTGAACACCCCCTCCACTCCCCCCTACTTACACCGCTTTTCTCCAATTTCGACCCCAAGTGAAATTATTTATGTTTGCTTTGAAGATATCCAAGGACACAGCATGGAGTTCTAGACTCTGAGAAAGCCACGTATCTCCAAAGCAACATGTTTTCATTTTGCGTGCACGTAAAACTGGAACATCAACAGCCATTATTTATAATGAAGATGTCTCACTGTTACGCGAACCACAATTCACATAAGGAAAACAACAATACCCGCTGTTAAGACGTAAGAAAAAGGATTAGATTCTTGCTAAAACTGAAGTCATAGCCTTAAAACTAAATTACATTGAAGGCAAATAAATTTATTTCTTTTATTCTTGACAAGGACGGTTATTTATGATCGTCATTTGAATCAACATTTTGCTCGCGGTGATCCGGTGCAGGATTTGCGGTGATTTGACAGCATCACCTTTTACGCGCACACGACGTCATGCTGTGTGTATCTTTTCTATATTGGAAACTAAATATCTTTCGTCAGCTTTTGAATATGTAGGTGGTAGAGTTATAAATTCGTCTAACGAAAGATTGAAATTCATTATCAGAACGAGCATTTTCACAGATGTATGTGGTATATTGTTATCACAATTTTTTTTATTAAATCCTTGAATATCTCCAAAATGTGTATGGTGATAAGACAGTGGACTTTGCTATCTGTAACTGCAGGGGCTTGTAATAAAATCAGACGTGATAACTTGATAGAATTCACTGCGTCTTGCAGATTACTCCCTTCTTAATTCTTTTTGTTTTCAACACCGGTATGATAAAAGTGATGGCCAGTGATGACACTCTTGCATGCCGTTACTGTTGAATGATAAATCGCATATATATTATATTGACCAGGAGACAAGAAAAAATTATTCAGACTCTACATTGATCAGTCGAGGTTACAAAATAGCATGCAGTGTAATTATCTTCGAATGAACTGCTGAATTAGGTAAGATTGAGATACTCTCGTGAGAACCCTATTCGAGCCGCTATGTATTACTGGATCCAAACCCCCCGGGGGGGATACTCCCAAAATTTTAGTGGGTAGCTTTAAAATGATACCCTGTTCTTGACTCAAAGCAAGAAAAGCATACCCTGTTCTTGACAAGTTTCGTAGCATATT
>JANSTR010063003.1:0-12849 GCA_025434805.1 Antipathozoanthus remengesaui | reverse complement strand
ATATGCATCATCATGCTCATAATATGCATCATCATGCTCATAAATCATCAGGCTCATAAAATGCATCATCAGGCTCAAATCACCAAAAAGTAAGAACATCCTGCCATTTTGCTCATCCTCAGTTTAAAAATACATGTTCTTATAAAAAATCCGAGTGTACCCGCTAGGAACTCTAATTTATTGTATTTCGTTTGTTCACCTACCCATGCACTAGCACTCTGTTGTTGTTTTTAGCTGTTGCTATTTGACACTGTTTCTGTCGTTCTTTGTAAATTATGTTGTTGTTGTTATTACGTTTGTAATTCAACATTAGTAGTAGTTCTACTATGTTGTTGTAAGACAGTTTACCAAGTTTATAATAGATTTGAAAGTGGTGCATGTAGCAATCTTCGCTTCCCTCCAGTACTAATTTAAAGCACAAAGTTTGATCAGTAATTGTTGATTTTTTGAAGCCGGTATTGAATTTATTTAATACTGATCGTCTTATCGGCTATTGAGGAAAAACTAATTTTCATGTTTTTGTTAATTTATACTGATAACAGACGCTAAACAGCTTCGAGAAAATACCGAAAGATAGTAGATATTTCGTTTTGCCCGCAGGTTATAATATGTGCAGGTATGTCTCGCATAAATCCGACAGCGATCTCCGATTAATTAGTTGATTGTTTACAAAGTTTCATACATCGCTGTTGACTATGAATTTGACCTTGGCAAAAAGCAACATTAAAACAATTAGGAACAAGAAAATGTTTGAAATTTCAACTCAACATTAGCCAAAGGACTAGATAGCTATTAACCACGTCTTTACTGCATCACAGCACAAATTTAAGTTACACATAATAACCATGTGTCTAGTGAAGTATATTGTTTATTATTCCACGACCAAGAGGTTTACCAGTTAGGAATTTTGTTCGAAATGAACCATTTTTTTCTCTCTCATCAGCCATTGAGTTCTTTTCACTGGCATTATATTAAAATATCTCATGTACAATCTAACATAACTGAAATAACACCAAAGATCGTCATTCCCGGATTCTTGAAAATCAAGTATTCTCGTCTAGATTGTTTGTTTTTCGAGGGATTAAAATATGAAAGAAAACTTCAAATAATTATCGCTTCAAAAAAGTGGCTTCGTGAATTTTTTTAAGTACTAGTATACAGACAGTGTATGCAAGTAAGGTAGAGATCATACGTGTTCATATATCCTGTGTTATGCGGACGTTTTACTGCGGGGTGTATATCATTTTATGCAATGATAAACCATGCTAAATCCTCTCCAGCGCCCTAGAGACATGGAATAATATAACAACACATCGTGTACAACATCGAACGGAAGATTCACTAAGTAAATTTAAACAAGTTCGTTTTTAGCTACAAAGTTTCAACACGGAATTTGAGGTTGAATTTATGCCTTTATGAAGTGATGCAAAACCAATTCGACCAAACACGAATGAAGTTCACGTGTATTTTAATATTAGCTATAGATTATGTGTATATGAAACATATTTTACTGTGTGGTTTCCGTTTGAACAAATGCCGTTTCTTGTCGTTGCGCGCGACCGGCAGTCGTATTGTTTTGTCAACGATGGTTAAACTATCTCTAAACACGGCCCGGATTCATATTGAACAAGCGGTGATCTTTCGCACAACCCAGAATCAAACTTTTGAGAGTGCTTAGATTTGCATAATTAAAGCTTGTTTGGCTAATCTCGATTACCCCTTCGAATAAGTGTTTGAAAATACTGTACTTGATAAAACGTTGGGATAAGCTATGCAGTTAGGTGAGGTCAGAAATTAGAAGCTGACTTTGGAAACTTTTGAAAGGCTGACAGTAAAAATATACAAACTAATATCTCGAGCAATAGTCTAAACATAACAAGGGAATTACTTACTTGCAGATACAATGCACGAGGAATTAAATCGCTCACGTTCTTTTTGCTATCATAATTGCGTTTTATGAAAGAGTTTGAATAAACACAGATAGAGAAGCATTCCTGTTTATAGCACGCTAACCAACGGTAGATGTGAGCTCACCATTCCATCCGTGATCACGAGATGTTCTGCTTCATTGCTATGCGATGGTTGGCAGTTTGAATATAATATCAATAAACTCTACTTCTTCGTCTGTTTGAAATTCGCCAAGCATGCGGTCTGAATATTCGGCTGGGCTCCAAAAGGGCAACAATAGATTTGGAATAATTTAGGCTTGCTTCGTTTCTCGAGAAAAGTTTACATTGGTAATACAAACTTATGGCATGAATGACAATGAGTGACCCCACAGCCAATCAGACACTCCACAAATCTGCAGAGCGACTACAGATCGCTTTTTAATAAACGTTCAAGCTATTGAATACAGTCTTACCAGCAAATATTTGCTTTGGTCGATTTAGATGTCCGGAAACAACAGCTTTTCCAAGTTTTAATTTAAAACTGGAAATGTAAGCCATCATTTCCGTCTGGCCCTCGAAAGGAAATGGAGCAAAATCATTAATAAGTGTTAATTTCACCAAACGTCTTGACAAGTTTAATTAATCAGTATAAAATGTGCAACTTCTGCAAACAGGATCTTGGAACAAGTTATTTTTTTATATGACAGATTTTCGACATATATAAATCTAAAACCTAATCGAATTTTGTTTTCAATTAGACAAGGTTTGTTTACTTAATTACCATTTATGTGCTTGTATTGTATACTTATATTAGAAGAAAGCTTCGAAATTACACTATTAATTTCTGAAAAGATAAATAAACGAAACAATATCTGCAGGCCTGAACAGCCAAGGCAAAGCATTCCACTGACTAGCTTCTAAATATATCAGTTCTTGGCTGAATTTCTAAAGAAGAAAAAATTAGTTAATCGAATCATACTTGAATGTGTTGTTACGGGTATTGTTGGAGTGATTGAGAGTTTCGGCAAGAAACAAAATTGATAACACGGAATTCGCTTTTCAAAACAATATAATACTTCCACAAAATATATTGAAAAAATCTTGACAAAGAAACTAAACAAAAAAAAGAGAAATTAGATGTATTAAATTTAACGAAACAGGAAACTTGACAATATTCCTAAGTTTGTATATTGTGAAATGAGAGAATGATTATCAAAGACTGTATGGGTCCTGTATATCATACGGTTTGAATTAATAATTAGATTAGACACTTCCATATTCCGTCTACAGTTGAATTAACCAAACAGCAGTGTTTACTATTCGAGGATTTTACAATTAACTGTTGATTGTTTGAACAATAGTGTAGTGGATCTGAACCAACAAGAAACTGCTAATATCAGGCATTGTTTAATAACTCAGTGTTTCTCAGTGGAGAAGGCGCCGGGGAAATTATTAATCAGGTTTATACCGTCCTGACGATTAAGAACTATTCTAGCGGTTTATAACTGTACAGTTTCAACATGAATATCGAGGCTCAAATCGCCTACACTGAAATAAGAACAAAATAACCCTGCGACTGAAAGATTTATATGATTCGGTAATATAAGAACAAGGAGAACCAATAAACAGTAAGAAACGGCACAGATTTAGGTCACTGCCAAGCACTATTTTGGAACTGTTCCTAGACACTTCACTAGGCCTACTCTGGGCCCCAATATCGCCTAATATCGCCCAGCATCGCCTAATATCGCCCAATACTTACTAGCATAACTGAGAGATAACAGCTGCGGAGCAGACGTTTTTCCTAATATCGCTCAATAACGCCTATCGACGCCCAATTTTTTCCCTACTTTTGGGTGGAAAATAGCCAATATCGCCTAATAACGCCTAATGTTGCCATTGATCGCGGCGACATTGGGGCCCAGAGTAGGCCTACTTCACAGCCACGGAAACACAGCCAATAACTGAATAAGAACGTTTGGAAATGGAATTGTTGGCAAGAAACAAAAGCATTGAGGCTAAGCACAAATTTACTAGATTCTAATTCTAATTTGTTTGCTGTTTCCCATGTCAGTAGAAACAAATCAGCTAAACAAAATAGATATAAAACAGACGTTCCAATTAGTTTTCGTTAAGGTTCTTGTTTAATAAATTCTAATAAAGAGTCGCTTACCAATCATTTATAAATATAGCTGATAAATACCTTCAAAGATTAGGATAATTTGCAATGTTTTAAATCTCTTAAAAATAAAGCAGATAAAACGCGCTTTCTGATTGGCTGCACAGCGTTCTTTTAATTCCCCATAAAATTAAAACAACACTGTGGTTCTATCACTTTTATCATCCGTCAGTATATTTAGTGTTGGCGGCCATTTTGAAACATTTTGTGCGCGTGCGAAGTCTTCTGGCATGGTGCCATGTGCGCAACTACCACACTCAGGTAGCTTGTACTTGAAGCTGCACAAAGGCCCTTATGATAGTCATTTTAGATATGTTGTTGAACGAACGAACGTATTAGACCTTGTAGGTACCGTAACAGCCCGTGTCACTGTGTCACATGTTTCCACATTCATTGTGGAGTAATATGTGGTTGTTAACTTGAAAACAAGTCCATTTTACCGTATTGAGTCAGAATATGACGTGTTTTCAAGGAAGACAATGATACTGACAATTGTACTCATCGCTGTTGCAACGTTATAATATAATAGCTCAGTTTTAGGGTGAGGGGGGTCATGGAACGGCTGCTTTTTAACAAAACATAATATACCGCTCTTTTATGATTTCAGGAAGAAAGTACTAAGGAAATCTTTTATTGTTTCTTCTTATAGGAAATGAAAAATAGATATGGATCCATCAAGAGAAAAGCCCGGGATCGCTGCCGTGATTGGCTTGTGCCGAGACGCTCCCTTTTTTATAACCTTCTTTTGTAAAAATGTTGACGGTCAAATTTATTGAAGAACGAAACATTTATTTCTCTAAACAAAATTCCAATACCATTTTATGACTCGCAAAAGGGTTGTACAATATCAAGTCTGAATTGGAAAACAACCAGTTTTGGTCTATACACAAAAACACTGTCAATGTTTTCGTTCAGGTGCTGCCATGCGCGCTAGCTCAAACACCTCACAAAGAAATGTACTCCGATTTAAATCGGGAACAGCTTTACATTTCAAGCTGAGATTCTGAAAAATCCAAAAACGTTCGACTTGAACTTAACAAAATAATAGCCACCCTTATGTAAAAGAGAGCACTTCATTGGGTAAAAGCCGAGCCGAGCCATTTGGCGGCTTTGTTTCATTTATATTTTGACAAAATATCGAGAAAAACATCTGCAACTGACCAAGCTGCGAGACTTTGAATCACATTAAATTACCTTTAAATTGATTTGAATTATTGCGCCGCAATGTCGTCCACTTGATGTTTTCTTTCACGATGAAATGAAAGCACACTCACACATTTTAAATTTGTTCGTCGATTTGTCTTTCAAAGTTCCCCAAAATCCCGATCCGATTAAGCAGTTCAATCTCTAGTTTTGCTACAGTTTCCCTTTTTTCTATATATATGCAGTCGTGGAGTTGACCGATGTTCATCAAGTCGAACAAACCAAATTCTTACAAAATCTAGCGAGCAGGTGAATCTGACAAAGGTACAAACACCCGAGGTGTGATCAGTAGAATTTAAGATAAAGAAATGCAAAATTTGCTCCATTCGGGCCGTGAATTTAGGTTTATCATTTACTAAAAACAATGACGTAGATTTGTTAGTATTTTGGTTGAATTTTTAGTAATTCTGGAAAATTCTTAGTGTGATTTTACCGTAAATATTTAGGCTAATATACATTTAAAGATGAGTTGTAGTGAAAAAACAAAACATTTGAATTCTGTGGTTTAAACTGTAGATTGATCACTGATTGGCGCAAACTAAAGTTTATTCTTTCATGTTTTAGTGAAAATGTATTCAAATCAAACCTTTTGAACCTGACCGCGAGAGTGAATAAATTGACTTTATCATTTAAACTGTAAAAATGCATGGCCACAGCTTAACTGTCAATCGCGTTTTCGTTATGGTGTAGCTAATTTCTTCACTGCAAGCAAAATAAATCTCTTATATTACTAGTTGATGTTTCAGGTATTGAAGCTTTATACGGAATTTCGTTTCCTGAGTAAATCTATAACTAAGACAGTCAAGTCAGCTTTAAAGAGCCATTTTCAGCAGGGGGTTTAAGAAGATATTATACAGCTTGCTATGACTTATAATAAAATAAATTCTATACAAATGTTCGTGTGAATATTAGATAATTTAAAAATAAAAATATTATAGATCCCAAAATTGAGTCTGAATGTACTCGTCCCTTATTTAAAACGTTAGTAACGGAAGACATACTGCTTCTAAATTCTTCAGTAGCTGCTGTTCGTATGCAATCGTATGTGAGCAGCGTGGAAATTAAAAGAAAAGCGACGGGAATATAGCATTTGTCAACAAACACAATGCGGAGTTACGCTCAGAAGTAATTCAAGATAAAGTGTGAGAAATGCCCCTTAATTTCAAAGCGCTGTTTACAAGCAAATTCAAACTATAAACCGAAATAAATATGACTTAAAGTGCCCTAAATGTCCGATGTTTTAAGATACCTGGATTAGATTGTAAAATGTCCCTCCATTTTCACTGATTCCTTTAACGGCATCAAATTAACTTCGTCGATATCTTTCTTGCTTGTTAATGAGCAAAAGCCATTAAATATTATATCGAAGATATCCCTATAAAATTATTTTGCTCCAGTACAAAGTTTCATAATTAAGGAACGAGCACCAAATGCATTGTGGATCTGTTACTAAATTGTTCAACGAAGAATCTGTGTTTTGTTGCATGCAAATTTTCAACGACCTAAACCTTTGGACAATGTTTGGAACAACAACCAAAGGTAACAAATACATTGGAGATTGAGCAAGGCAAACAGCCCAAGCAGAAAAAGAGTAGAAACTAACCGCAATCATTTGTATGTTAATATATTCGCTAGTGAAATAGATTGGTACAATTTGAGATAAACTGTACTATAATTATAAATGCATCGAAAACTGACATGCTATTTCCAATTACCCATCTAGTATAAATTGACCTAAGCACTTAACTCTTTACTACAAAATCACTCGTTCTCTTTGATCATGCACAGTTCAATGTAAATATTTGCGAATCTCGTAGCTCAAGATGTGTTTCTATAAATATAGAACATTATAGATTACAGTCTCCACTAAGCACATACACGTATATAGCAGGGTTAAATATCATTATGAAATCGGTTTTATTTTGAAAATACAAATTGCTAAAGGTATTTTAAACCTTCAAGCTGAGTAACAAATAAATAAATTACAATTTATGTACATTTAAAAGCTGAATGTTTCTTTAACCTTGGCAGTGTACTTCATCTGTTGGCGCTGAAATATATCAGAAATTGCTGCTCTAACTTAGTTGAGAAAATAGAATTCCTAATTACAGTATGTAACGACTCTAGAACTCGCAGGTTTTTTGTCTCTTAAGTCCGCGGCAAAAGTTTTATAGTCTCCATTAAATTGGTAATTGCTATAATAAAAAATTCTTAGAGAATAACTTTACGATAAAATTTGTGATAAAAAACGACGTCTTGGACCATCGAAGTCATTTTCAAATAAAGGTTAGTCCATTTAGTTGGATAAATAACATCTTGATAAGGAGGCAGTCGAGTTTAATTCAATGGCATTTTCTTAGGATTAGGAATTCTTTGACATGTCATTTACCAGACGTTGTGCTTACTTCGTCACTTAAGTCGCAGCCTTGTTAACAAACGCCTTCAACAACGACGGGAACGGCAATAATAAACACTGTCCTCTGATGTGGCTGCCAATCGCTGAAACCTCATGTTACTTATCTAAAACCTGAACCCTACTCTGAACAAACAGTGCGATTCTATTCTCGCAAAACTCTTTGTTTATCTTTTATCATTGTTCGCATTGTTGTATCATTGTCCGAAGTTTTATCATTGTCCTCATTGTTTGATTATTGTTCTTATTGTTGTACCATTGTTCTCATTGTTGTATTATTGTTCTTATTGTTGTATCATTGTTCTTATTGTTGTACCATTGTTCTCATCATTGTACCATTGTTCTCACTGTTGTACCATTGTTCTTATTGTTTTACCATTGTTCTTATTGTTGTACCATTGTTATTGTTGTACCATTGTTCTCACTGTTGTACCATTGTTCTCACTGTTGTACCATTGTTCTTATTGTTGT
Source organism: Antipathozoanthus remengesaui (assembly GCA_025434805.1). Taxonomy (NCBI): domain Eukaryota; kingdom Metazoa; phylum Cnidaria; class Anthozoa; order Zoantharia; family Parazoanthidae; genus Antipathozoanthus; species Antipathozoanthus remengesaui. Next base: position 4,694 of record JANSTR010063003.1, on the reverse strand, counting down.
ACCATTGTTCCTATTGTTGTACCATTGTTCTCATTGTTGTACCATTGTTCCCACTGTTGTACCATTGTTCTCATTGTTTTCTCATTGTTCTTACTGTTTTATAGCTTTTCTAAAACATTTTAAGGTATGCACACTACACCATATTTTATCCTTAGCTGCTCATATCGTTTTCACTCGAAAATGCCCTCCAGAGAAGCCAAAACGTCGTTTTTATCGCTAAATTTATCTAAAAGACAATTGTTTTAATACTGCATTATTTTCCATAATCCTGTTTTCGGGTACTAATATATGCATCAACTGAGTTGTGGTTTTTCTGTGGTTCTAAAAAACTTGGACTATGTCATTCTACAACAGTGGCTGGAGCTCAATTGATAATTCTAATCAGTGGCTCTGGTCACAAGCATTTGATTCTCATTTTTATAGTAGGCCTGTGATAAGCTAGGATGGAGAAGTATTATCTATGCTGACTGCTCAGACGTCATCCTGGCTGAAGGGGTGATATCCATAGAATTGGATCAGAGTTCAGCTGGGCAGGAAAGATACTCCCTACAGTGCTGTGTCAGAGTTCAGCTAGGCTTATAGTGTTGGGTCAGAGTTCAGCTGGGCTGGCGAGGTACTCTCCATAGTGTTGGGTCAGAGTTCAGCTGGGCTGGCGAGGTACTCTCCATAGTGTTGGGTCAGAGTTCAGCTGGGCTGGTGAGGTACTCTCCATAGTGTTGGGTCAGAGTTCAGCTGGGCTGGTGAGGTACTCTCCATACTGTTGGGTCAGAGTTCAGCTGGGCTGGTGAGGTACTCTCCATAGTGTTGGGTTAGAGTTCAGCTGGGCTGGCGAGGTATTCTCCATAGTGTTGGGTCAGAGTTCAGCTGGGCTGGCGAGGTACTCTCCTTAGTGTTGAGTCAGAGTTCAGCTAGGCTGGAGAGGTACTCCCTAGTGTTGGGTCAGAGTTCAGCTAGGCTGGAGAGGTACTCCCTAGTGTTGCCGGAAGGGTCCTGTTCATATTGCTGGGTCAACTATCGACCAGGCTAGGGAGGTCCTGGCCATCGGGTTCGGTCAAAGGTCAGCCAGGCTGGAGAGGTACCGTTTATAGTCGGGCGTAAGGATATCTGCTGATTTGATGCACTGTTTTACACTGAAGCTACAGTCTGGCAGGCGTTTGGTATCTACAAAACGAAAGATTAAAATAATGTAATAGCCCTGATTATGATAGCAATAATGAAATTTAAATTTCTTAATTCATCCTTAAGGCATTTTGATCATGATTCCAACTTCGCATTGTTTCATGATTACGCCACTAACTTGATTAAGCGAGTTTTTCGATTTGAGCAGAAAATGACGATCTACATCAAATCAAAGGTATTGAGAAATGTAATTCCTGGAGGTTGAGTGATCGTAGAGAACGAAAAAGACATAAATTGATATTTTTGTGGCATGTACTCAGCAGATACTGGATTCCAGTCAGCCAAAGTGCACTATGGGTAACAAGTGGAGTATATTAGATTTGTTGGAAAAATAGACAGCATCCTCTAGACCCCGGAGGAACGCGGCTGCACTGCATGGTTCGGGGAATACGTTTCCAGTTTTCCCACAGCCTTTATGGTTTTTTGTATCCGGCAGTGGTCATAAGTTTGTGAATCTGTACTAGAAAAATATCGGCTGTGGTTGTGAAAAAGTTGTGAGTCAGGCCAGCACCAAGAAAGTAAACCAAATGGGCTTTATTTGTCTGTTGTGTCGTGAAGCAGAATTCTGAAGATATACACGTGTTATACTCTAACCACGGGTCCTGAAGGGAAGTAAGCTGCTAGAGTTGTTCACAGTGGTTTCCAGATACAAGAACGAAAAAATCACAAATTTAGTTTCAAGACTTCTACTGAATTAAATTCCACGAATTCCACTAAATTTTACTAACTCAACCCCAATAATTCCACCAATTCAATTACACGAACTCGACCAAAATCAATTCCAAGATTTCCAACAATCCAATTCCAAGAATTCGATTAAATTGAATTCCAAGAATTCTACTAATTCAGTTCCAAGGATTCCACCAATTCTAGGAAATCTACCACACCAGTTCAATTTCAATATAAATCCATGAACTCTGCCAACTCAACTATGAGTGCAGGGCTAAAGGGGCTCCAAAATCAGTGTCTAGTAGTAAAGAATACAAATATATTTACCTGAAATAACCCATTCATCCTGAGCCACATACGTCAACGCAGGGACACAGTATTGTGCTACACCGTGAGGGGTAGGCTGGGAGCAGTTTAGCATCCATATGGGTAACACAGCACGAGTGTAGTGCTGGAATAAAGTCATCGAATGGAACAATCAGGATAATATAATAATTTAATTCTCTGTGTCTACAAAAGTTCAATTCTTGCCCATAAGGACTTGTTTGTTGTGGCCACTGTGGGCAAGTTCTCCTAATAGTAAGCTGTTTTTCTACTCCAAATCAATTCTAATAATAAATGTAGTATAGATTACTAACTGCACAATCATACATGCAATAACATACAATAAGCGTGAGAGAAACGCTGAGGTAAACAAGTTCGTTTGAGTTGTGAGCCACAAGTTGTGCGTTGAGGTGTCCACGTTGTGGCGTCCACAAATGTCCAGGGGTGTCCAAGAGGTAAGTAAGGGTATAGAAGAAGTTTACAAGAAGCGTTTTCAGGTATCAACACGAGTCTAGAGGTTTACCAGAGGTATACGAGAAGTGGCTAAAAGTGTCAAGACGTGTGCCAGAAGTGTCACAGAGGTGACTAAAGGTGTACGTATTTAGACAGACAGTAGTGGTGTGGGTACCTCTCGACACGTCTTAGACACCCCTTGTATACTCTTGGACACCTTAAGACACGTATACACCTCTTGTACACCTGGACACCTCACCGACACTTCGGGTATAATTAGGCAGCATAACCAGAAAACCCAGTTATGGTTTCTCTTGGCCAACGTGACCTCAACCTAGTAACTTCCTTCCTTTATGAATTATTTTGTAAATTATATTTTTACTGGGTCGAACAAACTTGTTGTTGTAGGAATATATCTGGACACTTCTGGACAAAGTAAACTGTCTACAGCCGCCTAAGCTCCACAAAAACACAGCAACCGTAACCACTGGCGTTAGCTCGCGAATGGAAGGCAACGGAAAACCTGGATGCAAAATGGTCATAACCACTTCGCTCAGGTCAGCTAGATACAACAAACGCAAAGAGCCATGAATTCCTCTACTGCACCTGCAGTTATCAGAGCCGTAGCAAGCCATGGGAAACTGGGGGCGGGCACAAGCGAGTGCCAAAGGCGCGAGTGTTCTAGGGGGGGGGGTCCGGGGGGGCATTCTCCCCCGGGAAATTTTGTAGTTTGTAGGAAAACATATTTCCTGGGTTTTAAACACAACTGGAAACAAAATCAGAATGTCCAAAACTAGTAAAATATTTCCCGTTTTTCTCATACTTGGGGCAATTTACTAAACGTAAACATCACATTCTATGACGAAGTAGTAAATTGGGCAAAAAACTGGGGGGGGGGACGGCCCCCCCCGGCACCACCCCTTACTACAGCTCTGGTCACAGTATAAGCCATCATGTTGACGTAATATTTCAAAACGAATACGAGTGTTTGAATGGAATTTCCAAACACTGAGAAACTATGAATGAATGTACGAGGCCGTGACGCGGCCGAGTGCTTTTATTGTTTCGAGAGGTTTGGAATCCCCATTCAGACACGAAGTACGAGTTTTTGAAATAACTTTTCAATCGATCAAAATAGATATGTTGATTGCATTGTTCATCACACAATAGAACTGAATTGACTACTCTCACGGGATCGTTATGAATATCCTGCTTAAGAACAACTTTATCCCTAGAGTTTAAAATTGGTTCAAACACTCAAACGTGTGTTTAACCGGGTTTCAAGACTCATCCACCTGACCAAATCTGGCTCCCAGATTGGTCTGAAATCACATGAATAATTAATGAGTTTGAAAAATTACTGTCAAATGCAACTGACAATGTGAAACTAGTGTTTTTTTCCCATCTCTGGCACGTTACTGTTACATTCTACCTGTCAAGAATTGCCACTAAACTGTCAAACAAGCTTAATCTAAAACTGTTACCTTTGGGAAACCCATACAGTTGTCCAGCATGCTTAGTTCTGTTTGCGTGATTGTATACACGCAGCCTTCGACGGAGTGTTCAGCATTCCACTGGATGTTTGGGAAACCACCCGCCTCGTGGGAAGTACCTATAAAATAGACCACAGGGTAACCAGAGTTATAGAGGGGTACATACATAGTCAAAGTAGGAGTTTTCTTTATCTGACACTGGTTCACGCACTGAGGCGTTAAGCTTAGAACATTTTATGAATTATGCGCGCTATAAAACTTATTTTATTATCATTATTATTATTATTATAAGCTGTCGGCCTAGTCTCTCAACGTTCTATCAAGGGATTCAAAAGAACTCAAATATTTCTTGATAAAGAGCAATGAAATATAGTGAATACTTCATAACTTATTGCTTATTAACAACCTCCCATTAGTTGGTTGCATGAATAATCATAACCACATTGAATACCTAGTGTTCCCAATCAGTTGTTACTGGGCCGGTTGTTACTCAACCAGGTGTTACTCAGCCAGGTGTTACTCAGCTGGTTGTTACTCAGCCAGGTGTTACTCAGCTGGTTGTTACTCAGCCAGGTG
>JANSTR010062892.1:0-12852 GCA_025434805.1 Antipathozoanthus remengesaui | reverse complement strand
GGCAAGGCCGGGGATTGAACCCGGGACCTTGGATTGGCAGTCACAGATCTAACCGACTGAGCCAACCACGCACACATAGCGACGTATGATCATAGCGTCAAACACATCAAATTTCAAAATCTTGTGGTGGGAGAGGGGGTGCTCGTCCCCCCATACGCTGAGCAGATAGCTAGTGCTTAGCGATCCCTCCGCTTTCAAAGGTACTAGTTGGCGACTGTACAGAGTCAAATATATACATCGTACTGTTTAGACAAGGATGGGGTAATGTGGAAATTTGTCTGGTCTCAATGCACCAGCCCGTCCCTCTGCGCCGTACGGCCCTGAACTGAAGCCAAAGACAACAAGAAGCGACGGTTGGTTTGGAAAACACTATTTGACAGAGAGAAACGTTATGAATAACAAAGTCATGAAGTAAAATGAAATGAAACAAATGCAAACCAAAAAATAAGTTTAATATCTGTTCGCCAGCTTCCTATTCCGACACCAAATGCTTCAGTGATAACAAAGTTGTTGTTTCTAGATTTTGGTTCTTGTCTCCAGATAGAAGCTTAAGCCAACAGGTAAACAACACTGAAAAGTAAACAGAATGTATAAAGAGTACACAGAATGTTTGATATTGTTAGGCCAATGTTAAGACATCTGTTAACAGCTTCGAACAACGGTTGCGATGTAATTAAAATGTTGTTTTAGCCAAAGTAGTAATCCCTGAAATATCTATTAGAGTGTTTCGAGCCCCCAAAGAACCACTTAATTAAAAGAGATGTCTATCAGTCTAGACATCCTAATTCCTCCCGGCCCAAAGCGTTAAGCCAGCACTATTCTCACCGCGCGCAGCACACAGCATCCAATATCGTTGACACTTGGTACATGCCGCCAAAACGTTTTGTTAATCTTCATAACAGTGTGTTATTGTTACGGCGGAGTGCTCTGGATATCAATTAAATTTTTTTTATGAGTTACGCTTTTATTGCTGGACTCCTTCCAATACGTTTTAAAAATACATGTAACGATACGTATGATTCACAATGAATCACTGCTTTTTAACCTGTTGTTGTATTTCCATTATCTCGCCTCCATAAATGTTCTGTTACCAAGTTGGCGTAGATGATCGATTCCTCAGTTCTCAATGCAAACCAACTGCGAGTTTATACTGTGTATGGGCGTTAAACGCTGGCGAGCAGAGATTTCCAGTGGCTTCAACTCGGGGGGGAGGGGTACGAACTATCCTCAAACAAGATACAGAACGCAGTATTAAATTACTTTAACACTTTCAAAGCTCATCAACTAGAACACTTTACTGATTTAAGGAGTGAATAATGAAAACAATGGGTACATTGTCAGCCTCTAGCGGACCTGGTGTCATGCAGTGCCTATGGGAGGGTGGGTACATAGTCAGCCTCTAGCGGACCTGATGTCATGCAGCCCCTATGGGAGCGTGGGTACATAGTCAGCCTCTAGCGGACCTGATATCATGCAGTCCCAATGGGAAGGTGGGTACATAGTCAGCCTCTAGCGGACCAGGTGTCATGCAGTCCCTATGGGAGGGTGGGTACATAGTCAGCCTCTAGCGGACCTGGTGTCATGCAGTCCCTATGGGAGGGTGGGTACATTGTATATTGTCAGCCTCTAGCGGACCAGGTGTCATGCAGTCCCTATGGGAGGGTGGGTACATTGTATATTGTCAGCCTCTAGCGGACCTGGTGTCATGCAGTCCCTATAACTGACTTCTCATTAACTGCATTTCGTTCGCACTTTGGCTGACCTTTTATTCTTACGGTATGAGGGAGGGTGCATAATAACGCTGTGCACCCCCTGGCTATACGCCAGACAACTACCATAGTTTCAACATCCTCAAAAGTGCTCTACCTTGCAGGTGTTTTGTTCGGTGAGAGATAAATCTATGGTCGTTTATTTAATGACTGCAGTCGTTCCTGACTCACTCTTGCCAGACTAAAGACGAACATGGCTAATGTATAATATTAATAGGAATGGAAAAATCGCCTGCTAACTGAGTTGTTGTGTTCAGTTATAAGAGTAGGCATGGATTATTGAAGTTAACAAGAGATTTTGTATTCAGTAAACGAGTTTAAAGAAAGAGCTTCTGGGAACAAAGTAACGTGAGGGAAGTAATAAAAACACAGTGTTGTTTTAGTAACTATCTAATCATGATAACTGAGAGTAAGATCTTTTCGCGAAGTATCAAACTGAGGCCATGCTGCCGTCTTTAGCAAGCAATAGCGAGCCAATCAGAACGCACGTTATATCTGTTTTATTTTATAACGCGTCTCATATCCCAACACACGGTAGTGGAATAACTGTTAAGTAGTACTTGCTGCAAGATCTCGAAAGTTACTCGCAAAAACGGGTGTAGCTGTGCACAGCGTTTTCAGTCTGATCTAGCAGCTCCATGGACGACGGGCGCGGAGAAATTCAGTGTACCGATATATCTTCTACTTCGTCTTCATGCCATATCCCACTGTAAATGTAATACGATTTCATCTTCGCGATTAAAATATTTAGTATCATTGAAAGCAAGCTTGAATTCCTTAGAACTCTGCTGTGTCTGTTCTAAATCATCTTTCTTTATTACCCAGCGAGCTTCTAGTTTTTTAAATAATGCTTTATAAACATCTAAATATACTCTTGTCACTGCCCGAGATAACTTTTTCCGGCCCGCTTTGCTAATATGCTGTGAAAGGTCAAGGAGCGCGCGCGTGTTTTTCCCGCTATAAGCGGTTGTAGCCAGTCTGACGGCAGCAAAAAGCGCTTCACAACCGGCTTTTTATTTTAGGGTTAGTTTTCAAGTATAGCAGTTATTTTAAGTATCAAACAATAACAGGTTGAAAATAATTTGAGGCTGAATGTTTCCCTTGTACAGGTTCGTTAATAGTCTTAATATGTTCGTGACGGGATTGGAAACGCCTTGGGTAAACAAAGTCTGGTGACAGGAGAGCTCTTTATTTATTGATTTATCACGCGGTATCTTGTACAAAGAGATTAAGGGAACACGGATAAAGCACTGATAACAAGAAAGAAATCGTTTAGTTTAGACTGGGATTATCCGTTTTCATTAAATGCTGAACTGACATAATCTAGTCATTGATCTTCAGGTTCTGTATTTGTTTACACTGTACACTGATCAACATTTTTTCTATAGCAAAACTGACCATGTCTTGATAGTTTATTTTTGCGGTTAAGACACCAAAATATGCGTCCCTGAGTATACGAAAGCGCTGAAGTGAGCAAAATTTTGTCTTTTTAGGAGAATTTGTTTTAAAATGAAAGATCATCAAAGATATCAGTTTGGCGTGAGAACACATCCGAGTCCCAACTGCGTACGTGATGTAACAAAGAAAAACTTTTTGATGTTTGGTCGCATCGTGTTACCCTTGCAATGCAATCAGAGGGTTTGAAAATGTTAAGAGCCGACATAATAGGTTCTTGACAAATGATATACGAAGTCACTAAGTCCATTGTAGAATCGGCATGACGTACTTACATCTTATTAAAGTCTTACCGCCAGTTAACCGATTATCCAAACAATAGTGTTGATCCGGCTGAAAGCAAGAGAGGCTTAGTCACTATAGTCAGTAGCCCTAATTAATTTATAATTGAACTGAAAGCTTTGTCGTTAGATTCTGTTGTACGTTGTTCCCAAAACTACAATCCAAATCTTTCCGTCCTGAATAGAAAAAAAACAGTGGGGCATTTTCATTTATTTTTTAAACTGAGACCCTCGATCTTTAAACTAATTACAGCTCTATAAACTGACTACAGTAGTCAGTTTTTTATGGTAAAACAAAAAAGAGTATCGTATATTTGACAGATCACTTTGAAGATTTGGGATAAACTATTTTTTGCAGCTTTCGGAGCAGTTTATTCATCACAATTTGAGGAATGTAAACCATAAAGTTGAACAAGCATGCTAAGTTTAACAAGAGTAAGATGACAACTTTAGGACCTTCCCTCTCACAGCGTTTTGCTATTCGCCAGGATGGCGGCGAGCTACTTAAGGCGGGAAAAGCGCGCGCGCTCCCTGACCTTTCACAGCATTAGAAAAGGGCCGCAACAAGTTCTCTCGGGCAGGCCAAATCCGACATTGACAGATAGGAGTATATTTAGCTATTTAAAAAGTCTTCTTGAAATGACTAGTAGCTAGCGGGGAAAATAAGAAAAAGATGATGTAGAACGGCAGATACAACAGATCTGCACAAACATTGTATTCTATGGAATGTGACCAATCATAAAACTCAATAAAACCAGAAAATTTGAAAACGAAACTATCAAATGAGAAAATAATTTATTTCCATTGCAATCAAATTTCGCAAAAGACTGACCAGTTTTGAAAAAGCGCAATTCACAGATCTCAAAGCATGATAGAGACTCTTATTTGGGCTCAATATGTCCACATTTAATACTTAATTTCACACTTTATTGATGCCAGTTGCGTGCAGGTTCACAGAGTGAAATCGACGGCTCCCATAATCCCTTTCACGCTTGGATTGGCCTTTGCGGCAGATGTTAACGTTTTGTAAATAGCTGTGTAAGAATCATGGACGTCCCTCGCTTTCTATTTTCCGCACCCGAAGGACTTCCTGCCCCTGACAAACGTATATTTAGACAAAGGAATGGTCAATGTTATGCTCTAATTGAGTAACTGTATGTCAATCTAAAATGTTAGAGTGGCAAAGTGAGATTTTACTGACCAGTTTCTCTCTAACAACGATGCTTTGGTTTACAGTTGGACATACTTTTATGGACCGGCCATGGATAAGAGGGAAACTGGTGCATTTTGTTTTTATAGGAACGTTTAAAGGGTGTTACTCAAAGGCCTTCCCAATCAAAAAATTGAGCTTTTTACCTTTGAGTAACACCCTAAAAAATTACAGCATTATGCCGAAAGTTATAATTCAGTTGTAGCAACACTTTTTAGACAAATAATCTGTTTTTACCCCTTCTGTTCGGGATATCCCTTTACCCAAGTGAACGTTGATAAAGTCGCGAAGGTACAAAGAAGAGCAGCAAGACTCGTCCTGAACGAATACAATTCAAGCGTGTCGGAAATGCTTACTAAACTCGGCTGGGACTCACTACGAACAAGACGTCAGACCCACAGACTAGACAACTACTACAAAATCCACTATGGTTTAGTTGACATGGGGGCAGAGTTCCGAATGCAGAAACAACAAAGAACATCTAGGCACACGAACACCCTTGCGTATGAAGTACCGCGTTCATGTATGAATTATCATATTTACTCTCTGCTACCAAGAACGATAAGAAACTGAAACATATTGATTTCCCTGAAGCCGTCGAGCCCCATCTATCGACCAATTTAAGAACAAGCATTTCACTCACCTACATCGTGACTACATTTAACTCCCTTACTATTAAAGCACTTTTTTATTATTCTTTGCTACTGAAATTTTGTTTGAATTTTTTCTATTCACCAGCAGACCAATGTATGTATGTAATATATTTATATTTTATAATCACACCAACACCTTTCACTTTCATATCCACACAAATCGTCTGTAGAAACGGAGGTGGAATTAATCAAAGACCAAGAACAAGAAAGTAGCACAAATTATACCTCAAAAAGCTGAAACAAACGGAACAGGAATGCAATAGTAATATATTTTTATAATATGATGTTTCCTAAGTGTCATAAATGCTCAAAACAAATTATTAATTTAACATAATTTATTATTACAGAATACTGTGTATGTATATAACAGTATCGGCGTAAAATAGCCACTTTGTGGTATGTATCAGCATTTTAAAGGCCAGCAAACCCACGCAACATTGTATTTTACAATGACAGCCATTTTAATACGCCTATTTTCAAACAATAACTAGATTTGTACTAAAACAAGCTGCCCATTTCGCCAACATTATCCTTGATGTTCTGACTACAGCATTACGCCCAAATTAATCCGTTATCATGTATCTAAGTTTAACAGTGACAAAAGTGATCAAATCGGTAGTCTCTAGTCTCTGTAGGATTTGAATATTAAAACTGTAATTCGTTAGTATATAAATAATTCAGTATCTATGCATTGCCATATTTTTGGGTTTTTATGCTGTCTCACCAAACTTCTTGTACAAAAGAATAGGGTTGAATAGAGTCAACTAATATATAAAGTATAGATAAGTGCCAATCAACTTTGTGTTTCAATACTAAAGTCAGAGGGATGGGTGACTTTGGGGCTGCGCCTTGTTTAAAGTGTTTTAAAAAGATTGATTCTGTATTACGGAAACTGCAGGGCTCGTCCGATCTTTGATCAAACATTGCAACAATGCTGCGCACATATCGACTAGGAAAATACCAAGGGGATCAGAAGAACAAGAAAAAGCCCGACATGAGACGCTAATGATTATAACCAACTCAAGTAATTAAAACGTATCTGCAGGACCCCAACGTGTAATCCCTTGCTTAATCAAAGGGCGCGTGTAGTCGTCAATTTTCACCAACCTCAGAACCTGCCGTGAAAACACAGATAAGATACGCTGTATAAAGAGGGTTTTTTCTCTCATTAACAGCCCATTACAGGATCTTAGAGGTGTCGAATACAGTTTGTTCATTTATGCAACATTTACTAAGTAAACAAATCGATAAAAAGATACTTTAAATTAAAAATATACTTTGTATTTCGATGTTAAAACCGATTTCATATCAACTGTGTCGTAAGAAGTCTTTTATCTTGTCAGTAACATAACCTTTAGTTCTGTAAAACTAAAAGACTAAAAAGATGAGTGTTATCTCAATACACTATCACATTGTCATTGCAAAAATCAACAAGATTGAATGTACTAATGAACATTGTTTACACGTTGACAGGACCGCAAGAAATTGAGACAGAACCGATATTTAGTTTTGACTAGAAGGAGTAAACAATAAAAAAACGCTCTTTTGCTTCGATTCTAACACTGATGGCAGTGATGCCTCAACTGTCAACATTTATTCAACGTTAGTTCGTATTTCCTGAGTTTGTGTAATTTACATACAAACAAAACATGTTCATGATTGTAGTTTTGTACTTCATTTCTATTCCAGTGTTCGAAATCAAAGAGAAACTGCCATTCAAAAATTGGAAATTAAGTTCAAAATAGCAAAGTACAAGCAGTTCGTTTAATAAGCTTGCATCTTGCCGCATATCGTTTGCTGATATTCAGTCGAGTGGAGTCACGTCAAGGAGACAATGGCGGATGTGAAAGATCAGAGTCTCTTAACAGTTACTAAACACCACCCCCACTAACCTTAAGCTTGTCTGTCATCGGGGATTTCAAACCTGTTAATTACGTTTTTATATCCTTTCTGTAAATCATGACTCTCAGAGGAATTTGGTTAAGTACGATACGCGCTGTGATTGGATGATATAACAATTACCTTGATCTCCCAGTGTGTAGTGAATTCGACATTCTCAAAGTCATCGCATTGATTAGTGACAAGCTTAGATGCTGGAGGAATAATTATTCGGTGCTGCGCGGACGAACCAGGTTACGAAATTCAGTTTCAGTTATTATAAACTTTCCAGTTCAACGCTCGGGAAAATGATTCGAAGCAACGACACAAAATTTACTAAGCTATTTGTTGGTGGTATTCCGTACGACACAAGCGACGACTCTTTGCGGGAATATTTCACCCAGTTTGGAGATATCGTCGAAGCGGTAGTGATCCGCGACCGGGACAGCAACTCGCGCGGATACGGATTTGTAAGTGAAAACTATTTAAAGTGGGTTGTGACCATAAGTAACTCCATTTGATGGCTAGAATTTAAAACTCATTTAAAGCTGAGTATTTTGCTTTTATATCTGCAGGTGACGATGGTTAAAAAAGAAGACGCGGCCAAAGCTTGCGAAAATAAACGGCCAAAAATTGATGGCAGAATAGCAAACGTCAATTTGGCTTACCTGGGAGCCAAACCGAAACATATCACTAAAGGTAATCAGTGTTTGCGTATTTTTATTACAAACTTTCCGCCCAAGGCTGACACGTTTTACAGTAACAACAATAAATTTACGAACTTGGTCTGACGTTATATAGTTTTAGTTGTTCTCCATTGCAAAGAAAATTTTTGACACAAACTTCCTCTCAATTGCAGGATTCAACAAAGGATCACCATCTCTAAAATTTAATTACGGGCAAAACTTTACTTTGAGGTGAGTTGAGTGTAGTCCAACCCTAACGATACGAAATCCTTCCTGGGTAAACGAAATATAGTTAACAGCAACTGCACTTAATCGTGCAGATCAAACTACGTTTTATGCCTTTAAAAATACCTACTAAATATTATTTTCCGGGATACGTAGCACTGTGAATCCCGTAAAATGGAATGTTGAAAGTTTTGTTTGAGAGTAAAGACTAAAGTCTCCCATAATAGAAAACTAAAGTGGTTTTCTGTCGACAGGAAGATCAGAAACCCACTTGTGTATCGGAATTCAAATATCGTCCTGGTCTTGACAAGTTGCGGGGCTTTTAATTTCATTCTCAAATGCTGCTGACTATAGGTGTTGATAAAAACACATTATGTTAACACGACTGCACTAAGCTGATCGTTTACACGTCCAGCAATTAAACACTACGGCTATTGACTATTGTCATTTCTGCATCAATAATTTTACGAGTCCATATGACGTTTGCGTTGAACTGCACAACAATTTCTGTTCATCTTGCTAATTCTTGTTCAAATCTTGTGATTTGCCTTTACAAACAAAGATTATCTACGAGATAACATGATTTCCTGGAATCCAATGGTGTTTGTACTTCCAATTCTGGACTACAGTTTGCAAATCAGTCTGGAAAGGCACAATGTTTGAAATCACTAAACTAAAAGAAACTAGGCAACCGAACTCGATTCCAAATATACATTACAACAAAACAGCACGCTGTTGAAAATACTATACCTGCATGTGCAAACACATGCATCTATTCTACTGACAGATGACCTCCGAGTTCAATCCAAGTGTAATCTGTATTGCTGAATAAACAAAAACCTGCAATACACTTTATTAGCATACTAGTGAGTTCATTTTATTTACTTTTACAATTCATTTCTGGATACCTTCAGAAATATCAAACCCGGAAGGGTACGGCTCGAAGCAGATCAATTTTGGCTCGCTTAATTACTACACGGAAAGAAATTATAGTTTAAATTAAGTTTTACCAACCGCTAAATCTCTTTCACATTTTCAGCGGGCAGCAGTTGGCTTATCCACCTATCTACACACAATCTCCACTACAAACTGGCACCACCATTCCAATACTGCCATCTCCACCAACTAACAGTCAGCCACTGCCCGCAACCCAGATGCAGCCATTGTACATAACAGAGTTCAATGGTACGCCAACGCTCGTCTTCGGTCAGGTTTTCGATCCGTTGTGTTTCTCTCCTCATGGATACCTGCCATCCCCAACTACCCCCTTGAACGGGTTCCCTGGCGCCACTTTTACCTTCCCATCTGTAGACTTCCCAGCGCCATTAACCCCGCCAGCAGTCAATGGAACGTTTAACGGGGCTGTAAATGGACAACAGTTCTTCCCAGCCGGAATAGAAGCTGTAGCACAGCCGATACTTCAACCACTACCTCAACAGTGACCCGAGAACATCAAAAAGAAACTAGACTGCGAGAGATAGACATCCTTACTTCCATCGTCGCAAATTTTTATGTAGGATTGCTTCCAAGTCAGCAGATTTACGCAAACACAACTCGAACGAGATGTTGGACATTGCGTTAACAATGATCTCCTTTCTGAAGTTGTAAATATCTTCGGGCAAACATGCAAAATTCCAGTATTTAAAAGTTTTACGAAAGGGGGGAAGGGTTCGATTTAACGCCGCCTTTCTAACTCACAAAAAAAATTGTCTTGAGAGAGAGAGAAAAAAAAGAGAGCTGGACTGAAAAGGCCATACTGACATTTGTAAATACACTAAAAGAATTAAGGAACTAGTATATGTGCCCCGTCGAAGCAGGTTTGTACATAAAGGCTAAAGTACATAGAAAACACAGAAAGGTGAATTAATTTAAGAATTTCAATTAACTTTAGGGGCTACGTGCTTCGGGAAAAACCAGAATATAAAATAACAGATATGAAATATCAGGGTATCAAGGCAAGGTTCAAGAAGATGCCCTCGGCAAGTCAACAGAGATTTAACCCTTCTCAGCACGATCGATTTTTGAGACTCGATAAATTGTTTAAATATTTTTGAAATGTAGAATAGGAATTGGCTTCACTTCCAAAACCTTCGACTGTACTAAACAAAGAACTGATGTGATAACCAAATGTCATTTTTGGGTTTACACCTCAAACACTATATGGGAGCTGAACAAATTATAACGACAGTTCCTCTTGCAAGAATAAACAATTGAACCTCGTATCTCAAACTGTGTCCGCGTCGGATTAATATATGTCAAACCCATGTCAAAACGGTCTTCAACATTTACGAAATTGTCTATAAGTGTGTCTGATGGATGTCACTTTAAATTCTACAATAGTTTTCTAAAAACGAGCAATAAATACCGGAATTATTTAGAATTTCACACTGTATAGTAAAAAAATCGGATTCAAAACAATGCTAGCTTTGGTTTATGGAAGATGATATATATATTGCGTTGGTCGAACTTGAAAAAAATCTTCGGGTCAAAGTGCGAGAAGAAACTATCTCTTGAAAGTTTGTAGAAGCGTCGTTGGTGACCAAGAAACAAAAGCGTGCGAGAAGTCATGTCGCTTTGACAAAAACGTAGTATTACCGAACTGTAAACGGGGACAGTTTTTGAACATCTTTGCAATGAGTTTTAATATGTCCTCTGCCGACTTGGTGACTGTTTACCAACAATAAACAATTACTTTTATTTGACTTCTTGAGATCGTAATAAAAATATGTCAAGTACAAGACAAACAAGGCAACTGTGCACTTTATTTCTAAAGAAGAAAACAAGTTTATGTTCTGCAAACACTACTTTAATAAACAAGAAAATTAATTTAGCGCAAGTATAGGACCATTGTTAAGAAAATTATTATCATAATCAGCAGACAAGAAATCGACTGAAAAGGTGACTGTCTGGCTTTGCGCGGCGGCGTCCTATTTTAACGGTTGTAAGGTATTGACAGTACACTCCATCAGTCAGCTTTGCAGTGCAAGAAATCCATAGGTCTAAATGTTAGGAACATATAAAAAACAACATAGAAACCTGAGTCATACAAAGCATAAGAAATGAATTATAGCATGTTTCACGCCTCGTGATCCATTATCAACCTTTATAACAGATTACGTCAATGGAAATAACCGGTGTTAGCCAAAAACAATGCAATCAAACTAAGACAACTGCTGTTGTTATGAATCAATGCGACATTGTATTCCATTGTACTCGCATGGTTGATTATTTTGTCGAGTTCAGTTCTAAACAAATTATATAAATGATCAACGTTTGAAAACTATCAGGTGTATGCAAGGGGTTATTTTATAATTACAGTTCCACACTGATGTCGTTTTTCAGTTTATTCCTTCAGTGTTCATGAACTGATAAAGCTAAAAGAACGTTCATATGCTTCTTAGTTCAAAAAAGGGCGATTGAATTTTTTCGTGCCAATAAAATCAGAATGGAAGGTTTTATTGATATTGTTGTGTTAGGAATCATGCTGTGACTCTTACCGCTTAGGTTCAAGGTTGAGAGGCTGCTGAGAGGTTTTTGTTTGCTGTCCGTTCACACAGTAACACTGGCAGAAGGTGTGCTTTTGAGCACGCCTTGTCGTTAATTGTCTTTCCGCGTTGTCGCGCTATCAGATCGAAGGATTGAGCCGCCGTCCTATTGTGTCATTTCTAACTTGATGATTTATTTCCGCTTTCTCGTTTTCCTAACCTTGGGTCGCTTAAAAAGATATCCTGGTTTATCATCAGAAACATTTCATAAATTCATAAGTAGAGGATGCGAAGGTCGATGTCATCAGCGTCTCAAGTAAAACACTAATCACTGCCCTCCATACATACACACACACACATGCGCGCGTGCGTTTTACCAAACTGTAAGAGACAGAGTCCTCTTACCCATTATGTCACTAGTCACCCCCTCCTCGCGCGCGCGCGTTTTATCAAACCAGTGTTAAGAGACAAAGTCCTCTTCACTCCCCCAATTAATCCTATCTAGACTGGGCTTTTTGAGGCCGTCTGGGACTGGGGAGGGTGGGGGCAGAAAGTGCCCGCGGCCTGTAACTCGGAAACTATAAATGACATGTAACCCAAATTTGGTGGGCAAATAGAACATCACAACACAATTAATTCCATGTGTTTCATTTGGCATATTACGTCATCGTGACGTCATCATGATGTCATAAAGTCAAGAAATTCGGGTTTGGCTAATCTGTTTATCATGAAGCACAAATTTTTGCAAATTCATTTTGACATGAACAGAACTCATAGTTAGTCTTCTCAAATCTGCCTTTTTACGAGATAATAACGCAAATTTATGTAAACTTAATTTTAATTGCACATTTCGCACGGAAAGCACTCGAGTTTCAGACAAACCTATGATGTCTCTTCCAACAGTGCAAAGAGGGGAAGACGGTTGTAGAAGAAATAGTTTATTCATTTATATGAAATAATACTGCTTTTATGAATGAACATTACATAACTACAATGATTGTGAGTTCAACAATGTCTTACATGTGTGACCTGGTCACTGTTCGTGTGTTAGTGTATGCCATATTTTTACATTTGTTTCTAGTGTTTAGCTTCTCGTTTGCAAGATTTGTGTTATATTTAGCGATCGGCGTGTGGCATGACAGGAAGTGGTTTTCCCTGTACTTTTGAACTATTGTACTGCGTAGTTTATATCACTCATCGGGTATTCAGT
>JANSTR010062781.1:0-12853 GCA_025434805.1 Antipathozoanthus remengesaui | reverse complement strand
AACATGAGTCTCTAAAATGGCCAGTTCCAGCATTTTAAGACAAAAAAGGGGGGCACGGGCCCCCCATGCCCCCCCCCCCTTTGGTCCGCCCCTGTAGGCGGAGCTTTGCCTTTTATAGGATCACTCCGTGTTTAAGTTCCCTGATGGCGGACGTCATTGCCATTTATGCTGATTTTTTTTTTCAAGTTGCCATCGTTTGTTGGCTTCAAATCTTCAATTCAAAGGAGTTGGAGAGAAGAATGACATCTGTGCCAAAGTCAAAGAAGGCCAAACCGCGAATGGACGTGAAACCCTTGCAAGGTCCTATAATTGTAAATGTGGCAGTCAGGTCATTCAATGAGGATGGGATCAAACCTGCAGGCCACAGAAAAGTGACTAGAAGTAGAACCGCCTACACAATCAAGTTCAAGTTCAAGTTTATTATTTTTGATTGTATTTGACTTGTTAAATATAAATTTCAAAGGAAGTTACTCTGCCGATATCTTTGGAGACGTGGTCAAACGTAAACTAGAACATTGTTCAGCTTTAATACCTCACTTGATCCCATCCTCCCTGAATGAAATGACTCCCACGTCCAGTCACGTTTTGGCCTTCTTTGACTTTCACATAAGTGTTGACGTCTTCCTCTCCTCTTCCTTTGAAGATCTGAAGCCGACAAACATTTGCTGCAGCAACTTTCTATTCTTTCTATTTCTATTCGTATTCGTAGTAGGTCTGGTTTACTTCTGAAAATTAGAGGGAAATAGAGGTGTCAGTAAACATTTTTTTTCGCTAATACCCTGACACACGCTTAATTAAGCACTCGTTCCACAGGTCACCCAATCTCTAGGTTCGTATTTTGATGTCTAAAACAGATCGCGAGCGCGGCATATTATAAGACTTTGTATGGAAATTCGCTCTACCATGAATATTCTATAGAAATAAAATTCACATGTACTTACTTGTATAGTGTCTCTTCCTGTTGCTCCATGTGGAATTAAGGGCCGCTTCAAGCATTATTGAGCGAGTTATAGGAAGTGGAATTAAGGTGGAACAAGGTGCCGGAAGCGCCCCTGAATTCCACAAGGAGCAACAGGAAGAGACACTATACAAGTAAATACAACAATATTGTTTTGTGAATTTTATTTCTATAGAATATTCATTGTACAGCGAATTCCCATACAAAGCCTTATAATATGCCGCACTCATTTTGTTTTAGACGTCAAAATACGAACCTAGAGCTTGGGTGACCTGTACTCGTTCTAAAACTGAGACCTGAGTTTCTCACCAATACATTTTTAAATCGTGCCCATGTACGAAAACAATACTCCCACGATAATTTAGGTATCTCAATGTTTTATGTCAAGATGGGAAAATTTAAATATATATATATGGAAATAAACAAAACGAGTATCTTGGTCAAGGGTCAACTTTATCAATGTTCAGCTCTTTTTATTTGCTCTTATTGGTTGTCCCAGCCACTGTCTTTGGTTAGTAGTCATTATTATACCTCAGTGATAAACTACCAATCATATGTCTATATTGCAGTCACGTGCCGATCCAATATTGGATATTGGACAGCATCATATTGGACTGTTTTCACGTGAACTAGTTCTGGAGATATGGCGTTATTGACGTAACGGTTTCGCAACCATTTGCTGTCCACGTGATGTAATTCGGGCAGTGTTTGTAGTGACCTTCGTCCTTCGACTGAATCATGGCTAACTCGACATCGGTTTATGAAAGAAAAGTCAAAGTCAGTGACCTAAAGTTGGTGTTTGTAATTTTCTTCGGTACAATAAAGTACTTGTTGGATTCATCCTCGCCCAGTATGGAAAGATATTTAAGTCTCCATTTGTAATATTAGGCTCGACCTACGGTCTCGCCCAATATTGAAGTCTCGATTTAAATATCTTTCCATATTAAGTATTATGCTTTATAAGTATTAAATTATTATTATTATATTAAGCTTGGACGAATCCAAACAGTGTATAGTATTACATTTGCTTGCAGCAGATAATAATTATTTACATGTTTACAACAGGTATATTGATTTGTTTGTAGTCGGTATCATTTGTTTGCAGTCGGTATCACTTTGTTACCAGCCAGTATCATTTTGATCATTTGTTTACAGCAAGTGCTGTTATGTGATTACCAGTAAGTTAAATACGGCAAGAAGTTCTAAGTAAGACGAAGAAGGGCCATGTATCGATCTCTACGAAACCGTGTTACTGCACTAATATGTGATTCAAAGAGTAGATATAGTTGACAGTTAATTGAAGAGAGCAGAAAATGCTTAAAAGAATTGTCCCTGCCGAGAATAATCATCTACAGTCTGGGACCTTGTCGGCAAATGCAATAAAAAATACAGCCGATGGCCTCAATTAGTTTTTTGCTGTAAGTCTTCAGCAACTTATAGATTTTAATATTTGGTCGAAGTAATGACTACACCTGCGAGAGGTCCTTCTTACAAGTCTGTGGGTAGTTTTCATTGTGAAGATATATCACTCAGGAATTTGTTTGTACTGAGTAACTTTACGAAACTGGGATTCCGGCGCCTTTGCTTATAATTATGATATCATTTCTTTGCAGCTAGAACAATTTGTTTGCAACTATTGTTTGTATTTTGCAGCATGACCGCTATGCATTTGTGTATTTTGACGCTATATGCAAATCAAACAACTCGATAATGTTAAAAACTATTATATTTTTTTTCAACGTTTTATCAACGCGGTCTCCCACTTCTCGCCCCCTCAACACTCCCGCCTCCCGCTCTTTCCTCTCCCGCCTCCCGTACACTTTCTCCCGGGCTCCCGCCCCCCTGTCCCTCCCCACTATTATAAACGGAAACAATCGGTGCGTAAATCACGTTGAACTATGAATGGAAGGTATTCAAACCACGATCTATCATATGGACCTGTCCTTTACAGGCCACCTATCCAGAGATGCCTGTGTCATGTACTCTTTTAGCAAATACATGCAACTGTTTAAGTTATTTTTTATGTTTTCCTTTAAGGAAAGTGAGCAAAAACAAAATAAGAAAGTCGAAAGTTAGTCATGTTTAAATTTCGCACAGCGCGATCGGAAATAGGGCTCCGCGGTCTCCGAAGGAGAGAATGAATCACCAATATTTTAAAACGGAAGACTCTCCCCGTGATAAAAAAATCACTGACTAACTCACTGTAGAGTCGAAGTGCAACGGATTTCTGCCATGGGTGTTAACACGAGCTCGTGTTAGGCGGCTGCATTTAAGACATACGATATCTGCATTTAGGATATATAGAGCCTCTAAAGTTGTTATTATATATTTTCGACACAACGCCCAGAAATATAACCAAGAGTTTGAATGTATTGGGGTTCCTATATAGGGACTGGCCATAATTGACAGACAAATCACTTCAGTATCAAGGAGAACCCGTGTTCCTAGTTCAGCTCCCCATATCCTTCTCCGTCCAGCGACTAATTTTCCTAACCCGCAAGGAGAGCCTTCGCGCAGGCTATTTTAACTTGGGAGAGCGCCAAGCACTTTTGTCTTTGATTTACACGCTTTTGTAAGAACATCCAGGCTGAGATTTGCCCAAAAATTAAGAACAAGCTATGAACAATCACCAGGCTGAAATTTTAATCAGACAAATTCAAGGCTATATTTAATCCTTGTACAAAGATTGAGGTTTACATAATCTAATTTCATACTAGATCTGTGGTCGAAATGCTGGAAAATTTAATAGGTACTAGTAATTACAAAACAGTGTTTTAAACAACCACGAACAACTGAACTGCCGGCGTGTAGTAAGAGAATCACAAGGATATTTTCTCAGCTCTTTCCTCTCACGAGTAGTGCTACAAGATATTAGACGTCTCCTAATAATTTTAATAATATTAATAATAATATGATGATGATAATAAATAATAAAATATCTATTAATTCGTGTGCAATATTGCGTCATATGTGAGAAAAATTTCATATAAAAAAATGTGTGTGACCGGAACTGGCCAACTGTTTGTTTAGTTTGTTTGTACCGAAACGATGGAAGGCTACACATTCACAACAGCTGCTACTATATTGGGTGTGGCTGTCACGTGATAATATCTGAGAAAGGTTTATGAGGCCAAACATTTCGAAGAACAAGCGATAATAAGCATGAAAAGGATTATAAATGTGAGCCTTGTATTTCACGAGAGACACAAGCGAAATACAAAACTGATTCCAGTTTGAGATCTTGGAATTACGATCTCCAGAAATTAGCCTACTTTGAAATAGCTGTAGTGTAAAGGCGAATCACTGCGATCCACGACAATCGTAGCAGATAATTGTACATCTCAAGAAATGATTCAATTCCGTGCACTGAAGTAGTAAAAGTGACTTCGGCAAGCTACTTCTGACACGTCAACAGGAAGCGAAGGTTTAATTTTCTCATTATGTTTTTCTTTGCAATTGACCCTAACATGCAGAAATAAGAGACGACTCTTGATAGCTGAGTTTCTAAACTCAAGCTGCCAAGTTCACCTGTTTTCTATGGCGAATCATATGTACAGCTGGGTACAGATACACGGAATTATGATTGTTCCGAGTGTGCGGCCAAATATTTCATAAAACTTGCCTTAAGGGTTGACGGTTTCACTGCAGCATCTTGATAAATGATTGAAACACACTACCTGAACAGCAGAGATCTGCCGTCAGTTTCAGATCTTTTTATAGACGTCAGCTAAAAACTTTTTTTTAATCTTCTTTTTGTACTTTTCCTAGTTTTTTTTTATCTTGATTCTATCCTTTTATATCTACTTTGTTGTCTTAGCCTTAGCCTTAAACTTAATGACATACAGACTTTTAGCTTAAGAACTTTATAATTATATTTTAATCATCCTGTTATTGCACTTTTCCTAGTTTTCGATCTTATGTTTTCTATACATTTAATCTAGTTTCTAATT
This sequence comes from Antipathozoanthus remengesaui, assembly GCA_025434805.1. NCBI lineage: Eukaryota > Metazoa > Cnidaria > Anthozoa > Zoantharia > Parazoanthidae > Antipathozoanthus > Antipathozoanthus remengesaui. The sequence continues at coordinate 7,945 of JANSTR010062781.1, read as the reverse complement.
ATTTTTGGATACGGTCTGCCGGCCTAAGAACTTCATCCTTACTTGCTCTTATGACGTATTCCTGTTTCTCCGAGCGGGTTGCAATTGAATTAAAGCAGAGATGAAAAATGGAAACGAAGCAATTTGGAAAATGAAACTTCTCACACCATTTATGCATGATTGTTCTGTACGGCTGTATCTAGAGGCGAAATATTTTCATTGTTTTTTGTCTCACGTTTCCATATTAAACAAAAAGCACAGTGAATCGTTTGGTGTTTTATACTGCATGTACTGCTGTTATAACTTACGAGTTTAAGTCAAGTTTCTAACAGCAAACTTTTAATATTAATCCAGCTTCGGCCCGAGCTTGTTTTTACATTTGAACCGTTTGAGTTCTTATAAAGTTGTGTTTATTAAAAGAGTGAAAACGACTAAGCAATTCCTATCAAGTTCAACGACGGCGACAATCGCTTAATCGAGTTGAAATTTAAGATTTCTATATGAACTGAAGGCGAAGTGTTTGGAGGGTGATTAAATTGGATTAGAGCACTGTCATTTTGCCGGTTTATCTTTGAGGCCGAAACACAAGACAATAACTTGGCTTTTTAAACCAATCAATTGATAATTGAGTGTTTGATAAACTAACGTTTTAGTGACCAGGCTAGCAATCATGAGATAGCTTGTAATAGTTTTCTAGTGAAATTTTAATTTTAAGAAAGGTTCAGATTTATTGTACATGGTTACAATGACCTTGAAAGGATATATATATAAGGCCTAAGGGTGATTTGCTTTTAGTTGTGAACACAGAGAAGTAAGTATAAAGATTATTTCCTTTAAAGAAAGATCTCTCAGCAATGTCTTGCATTAGTTAATTTCAATTAATGTTTTAGAAAATTTCAAGTTGGCATGAAACTAAAATGTTTAACTATTTTAAGGGTTGTTCAGTTTTAATTTATCAACATTCTTCGTACCCTGTATGTCTTCCCGGACATGAAGATGGCCTCACACTTCAAGGGTTACGACATTAGTGATGCCTAGTGAATGCTATCTAAAATCATTTTAACAGTCTTCCATTTCAGAACCTGATAAATGTAGTTTCGACATCCTGATTGTAAATTTTTCATATGAACGATCGACGAAAATATTTCAAAAAGTAACTGGAATTACAGGTTCACAGAAACTGACAAAAACTCTTTCGGATTTGAAAAATCTGGGTTTTTGTTTCACTTTTTGTTAAACTGTTAGACCCTTCCTGAATTTTTCTCAGTTGTCTTTGCTCCAATGCAAAGATAAATAATCGTTCAATTGTCCGTAGCCAAAGCCAAAAGGTGCACTTTCGTTTTATACATTCTTTGGCGAGGTAGGTAACAAGAAGAACCGCTTTGATTATCTTACGCTATAGTTATCGCGCCCCATAATTTGTGATTAAATTGTTGTACATTAAAAGTGCTCTACAAATCTACAAATATCCCATATCTCTCCGAGAGATATAGCCCTAGAAAAGAAATAGGCACACACGGAGAAAGAAAAAATGCTCTGACCTATAGAACTTTTGTTACTCTGACAAATTTGCATATCCACGTTGTCCAAAGTAAAATAATCTGTGATTTCTTTGAAAGTCAGTCTAAGGATAGTTGAACTGAATGGAAAAAATGCTCTGTCGGGTTAAGTTTGCCAGTTTTTGAATTAAACTTTTGAAGCAAATTTATAAACGTGCTCAGCATGGTGCACATCTCAGTAGAAGTCTATCATGCGGGTCCAAAGGTACCAGACAAGTGGACACAACCGGATGTTTCATCTTTTAGTTCTATCTATTATTTCAATGCAATATCATTTATCGCAAATCCTACGCACCTGGCGTAATGATTGTTTTCGTTGAACCGTTACCAACTTTTGACCTACACGGTGAAGTAACTATGAACAAACACAAATATATATCTCATTGCACCTCTGAACGTCAAAGGGTTGAACACGAACGGGACTGAGTCCCATGTTTACGGGAATATTTTAAATGTAGATAGATAGACAAAGATACTGGTAAATACAAGAAAGAGACTATGTTGTGACAGGGACAGGACCTACATAGAGAGTAAGAGACATAAGACAGTCAGGGTTAGAGGTATTACAAAAAAGTTGAAAGTTAATGATCTGTAGTGGTGCTTTAAACTTTGGGAGGGTCAGAAAAGCCGAAGGTGAATAGCCTGAAGATGCAGTTCCAAAGTTTCTTAATATGAATAAAATATGTTAATGTCCATTAGATTTCTTGTGCACTTGTAATAAAGAACTGCATCCGAAACTTCTCTTTCGTAGCACAGAGGTCCTTTCTTGATAATATGATACTTTTTAGCAACTTTTTAAATTTGTTAATAGCCGTACAGCCAAAAAGGTGCAATTGTTTTGCGTTAAGCCCTAATTCACGTTTGTTTCTTTTTGCTCTTTGTCCCTTACATTAGCCATGTACTGATGCAATTGTTTCATACGTGCCGTTGGTATATGTCCTATAATTAAAGGAAGTTAGTCTGCGGATATATAACAATATATAACCGACACCGATTATAGGTTTCTCTCCCGGTCAATTTTCCCGAAGGCAATCCGTTTCTGACCTTCCGCTTGCAGTCAATGTAAGTAATATGATAAGCTTTGATCATGGAAAAGCCGAGCCCCCACGTCTTGAATTGGCATATTTGTTGAAAGATATTGAAGAGGCTGGCATGGCAAGTCGGATGGTCTTTTTGGTCTTTTTAGTTGCTTTTTAGTACTTTAAGAACTGAAATCTAACAGTCAAGCATTAGTTTATATAAAAGAAAGCTGACAAAATAGGGATAAAAACAAAAACAATAACTTTAGCACATTACAAGTGCACATTGCGTGCGCCAAAGAAAGGCTCGTTTAACTGACTAGACATATATAAATAACCGGAACTTTTCCAACTGTTTGTTGCACCGAACTGATGGAGCTATACTGTACATCACAACAGGTGCTTTTGGGTGTGGCGGTCGCGTGATAATATCTGTTCACAGAAAAAAAGGTTTATAAGGCCAAACTCAACCCACGTATAGACCTAAAGAAGGTAAGCTTATATTTTTGAGTGTACTGAAGTCGTACAAGTGAATTAGAAAGCAACTATTTCTAGTCATCGTAGAGGTGGAATTTTCCCATTCATCTGTAACAATGATGGTCTTGGTAGGTACTTTTTTTCTAAAAACTGTTTTATCTGTAATTCGTAGAGCAAACGCGTTAATTCTAACTTTCTGTACTCTTTATTCGTAGTAACTTGAAGGTTATTCCTTTTGATCTATAAACAACAATTTCTCTTGTTTTTGTTTCATTCTTGTTCTCGTCATCTTGTACATAAAGTTGCCGATGCCGAATCCTTCATTTTCAACTAATGCCTACAATACACTCCGCCCATATTATCCAATGCAGGAGAAATAACAGCATGCATGGTAATGACACAGTTGCATTCTGCTTGTAAATTACATGGTTATGCTTTGGCATCAGAAAGCAATCTCTTGGGCCGAGTTTAAACATTCATACCAGCTAGCAGTTTACTGAATATCTTAGCTCATTAATACTGTACGTCCAGATCTGTGTCTGCTATACTGAGTTCTTTTGTTATTTCATTCTTGTGTTTTCGGTTTCTCTTAACTACCTTTTAATGCTGCGATTATGACTTATTTCATTATGATTTCTAAACTGGTTCTCTTCCAGCTCAAAATATTTCAATTTACCCCTATTTTTGGTTTCATTTTGCAAATATTAGCTAAACCACTGATTGTTCAACAGTTTCTTTTCTTGAACCTCGAATGAACAACGTTCTTTTTTGTAACATGAATGAAATGGGGGCATACAGCCCTCCCATCCCCTCACAAATAACTAAGCCGGAACTAATTGATAAATATCAGTTTCTGTGTTGATCGAGTTTGTTACCCATGCAGTTTTTATCTATCAGTTTCTACTATTTGAAGAGGACATTTTCTGCAAACGCAATGACTATATTCAATTTGCTCTAGCGAGAAAACTTTTCCAAAATGGTTTCTTCTACCCATTCCGTGGTTAAATAAAAGTTTTCATTAACGTTACTCTTAAAGATCTTAAAGACAACGCCTGAAAAATTTTGAGTTGACGAATTGATCAAAGACTATACTTGTTACTGCAATGTTCTCCCCAATTTGTTAGCATGCGGGCGCAAAGCGAAGTCACGAAAGGTCTTCAGTTTAGAACTGGGAACCAAACGACCCTGAAAACAAATTGAAAAACTTTGCGAAAATGACAGCTAGTCCAGAGTCGCAAGGCTTGTAAAACAAAGCTAAGAAATCAAGAACATATGAAAACAGTCTGAGAATGGGGTTGAAGTAGGGGGAAGTTATATAGAATATCAGGATATCGGAATACCTAGACTAATTTCTCTGTATGCCCATCTGTGAAATTAAAAATCTATATATTCAACCTTTTAGGCTAGATAAGTTTTCAATAATGAAGTAATATGGTTGAAAATGAAGATTTTAGCCTGACATACATGTACTCTTAAATTTAAGGTTTTTAACGCTGCTTTTGACTGTATATCAGTTTACAGTTACTAAAAGGTATACCAATTTACGTTTAAATTTGGCATCTCATACTGAATTATATACACTCGCTGATCTGACTGCATGATTCTGTTCTCCTTGTAAATAATTAGATGTAAACTATCATGGTAATAAATAAACATCAATAAATAAATAAATAAATAAATTGTAATCAGTTCAAATTAACGATACTTAATTTGAATTATTGCATTATTTTGCAGATTTTACTGGTCTTTTTCGGTGAATGTTTCTGTACAGTGACAAAGGCAGCGGTCTGTCCGAGGGTGTCAGTACTTTTTCCTCCTAATTCTGGCAGAAATTGCCAAGGAACTCTCTTACAAGCTGGAATTTTGCATAGGGGAAATGCTGTTCCGGTGGATGCCGGTGGAACAGACTACAACTCTAACAAAACAGGTATATCAGATTAGTTAAAAAAATAAACGAGTTTAGAACAAGTTAGCAGTGAAGCATAAAGCGTGAGTTCATTATAGTCTTGTGTTTCTCCTCCTATGATCTACAAGCTTGCATGCCAGTTGAATGCGTCACTTCACCGTCTTTCTAGATCTTATATTAAGAACCTGTACTCCAAAGCTTAGGCTCATGTTCTTACTTTCTGGGGCAATTTTAGCCTTAAAATGTGCCTATTTTGTTCTCAACAGCAATGTTTTCCGTACCGTGAGTATGGGGCAGGGGCTTAAACTTACCTAAAATTCGGTGCTTTTGTGCACTCGGTTTCACGGAAAAATCTTTTTAAATGCAAGCTACGTGGGCATTTTTAAATGTCTTTTTGATAATCAATATTGTAGCGCAACTCATGAAAATATCCAAAACAATATTTAATTTCCGGCTGAAATGAAAACGGCGATGTAAGAATCACTAGCAAAACTTATTATTCAGTGACTGATTGTTTGCTTTATCTCGTGCAGGATTTGATAGATTACGTCTTCATCAATACATAAAAGACGTTTCGTATAAATTTTTGATTCAGCTTCGTTTCTATTTTCGGGCAAACTCAGGAAAAATGTTCTTATTAAATTTATTCTTAATAATAATGAGTGTATGTGTTACCATTATATATCAGTATTTACTAGAAATCTTGTCACTATCTAATGCAATCGTTTTAAAATATGGTGTGAACAATGTTTAATTTGAATAATAAAAAATACTTTGTCTACGTACAAAACACAACACAAACTCGGCAGATTTTTTTGACACAGGTCTTTATTTTTAATTATATAGAATGGTTTGTATAATGTCTGGAGATTTCTACTAAAACAAATAGAATATTTGCTTTCAATCTCTATCGACAGTGTCATCGTCCATTCGGCCTGCTTAGTCATGAAATTAGCCGACAGAAATTGCGATGTCATATTCAAGTTGTTAAAAGTGGCCAGCGATTTGTAAAAAAATAACCTCCATGCTGACTATTTGGCGAGGACGTTTTATTCATAGGACGCACCAGCAATCGTGTTGAAGTCACACAAAGCGCTTCCGGCGGAAAAGTGGTTTAGTTAGGGTCGATTTCCGAACAAGGGCCCATCCTTCATATGGATTCTCCATCGCAAGTGAAAGTTCATAAAAGAAACAGTCAATAACAATTTAAAACAAAATCGTTGATTATAGTATTGATCGATCTTGTTATGAAATGATGATTGTCAAAACCATTCATATTGTAGCCATATCGTGAATTTATCATACACCCTAGATCTATTTTTACAAAAGCCATTTCATAAGAACACTGAAAGATGAGATTTGCCCAGAATTTATGGAAAATTGTAAGAACATGCCCGAGGCTGAGGTTTCATTGCATGTTCAATAATTGATTGCATGTGCATCGTTGTAAACAACATGCTAGTTTCCGCTTCTAGCTAGTTCAGTACCCTAATATTAAACAGAGGGTTTTCCGGCCTGGCACGCGAAAAATGCAGAGAAAAAAACTCTGAAGCAATTGTGTTAAAATCCTGTTGAGCATGCGCGATAAGTCGTCCAGCAGTTTGGACTAGTCACACTGGTCAAACTGGTTGTGTAACCGGTTTTAGCTCCTCGCGTCATTCTCACGCAGAAACAGTGTACCTATGGCCGGCACATATCTGCTGGCCAGAACGGTGCCCGCGTTATCAAATGACGGGCGGAGAAAATCACTGCCCAGAGAAGAGACTGGGCTCCAGCCTCGTTGCAAAGTTATATTTCGTCATCCTTTGGGATTGCTCAACAGGATTTTGACACGATTTCTTTAGAGGGATTTTTCTCTCCATTCTTCGCGTGCCAGGAAAAACATCTGTTATCAGAGTACCAGCAAGGTTTGTGCAGTGGATATTTACATCCCACTACGTGTACTAACTGATATATTTAAGAGCATTTAAAGAAACATTGAAGGCTTTTAGGCTGAAATCCACAAAATATCCAAAAACACTCAGCAACAGCTTTCAGCCGGTCACTAGACATTCACATATATTTAAAAAGTCTGGCGTTTGCAATCGTAATGACCATCTTTACACTTAAGCTTGTTACATGATACAGTCTTAATTTAACTTCAAGTGGCAAATCTAATATAACAGCTGCGAACACTACTCCACTAGTAACACTCACATCGAAACTGTAAGCAAGTCCAACACAGATTAAATTTTCATTTACTACTTGTTGATGGAAACGACACTCGATCTGTTCGGTACACTGATCAAGGACGGTAGTCAAGTTGAATGGCGGCAAAAAATTTTCAGTCATTCGAGGATGCATAATATTTAATAAGAAATAAATAAGAAAATTCTCTATTTTTTAATTAAATTCTATATTTGTCATTTTCTCCGAAAAACATTTTCAAGTTGACCCCAGTTATAATGTGCTTGAAGTCAACACATTCAAGCGAAGGGGGTTCGAATGAACTCCATGAACTAGCTAGCCCTAGGTCCGTCCCAGCGTAACATAGTTGTTTTGCCGTCGGGGATTATTTCCGAGGGACTATAGGGTAAAGGAGCAAAATATTTACGCTTGTGGGATCAGAATTAATTATGGTTTACCAGAATTAGTTATGGTTTACAATAGTGAATTTGGCGCTGTATTTCCTATACAATGTTGTGGCACATATAATATACTCTCTTTTACTTGTTTTCCATCAGGACTTTTTATTTATGTACACTATGAATATCCTCAGAGATATTTAAGTATCCGCTTGGCGTCTAACTCAAGCCTTGCTCTTGCGGCGGAAAGACACCAACTCCAGTTCAAGGTAATCAGTGTTCAAAGATATTCCACCCGTTTAGCCTGTCATTTGTAATAGTATGGGCTCCCTGTGTTATGTAATTATGAGCATGCGCACTTAGAGTTGTTCGATAGCGAGCACATGGCGAGTTTACATGTTGATGTGTTCGTGGTAATAAATACTGGCGAAACCCACACAA
>JANSTR010062670.1:0-12855 GCA_025434805.1 Antipathozoanthus remengesaui | reverse complement strand
ACTGATTTATGGCAAGTTAAAACTTAAACCTGAATTATTTAATGAACTTTTAAGTGTGTAGTAGGCGGCAGATATTTTGTAGAAGGCGGCAAAATCGCCGGCTGCCGGCACATTTTGACTGGGCTGATACATATTCTACATGGGAACCATTCTTCTTGGAAGGAGGGTGTGTAATTGTTGTCAGCCCTTTCTCTGACTCTGTATTGCTCTGCAAGTATAATTACTATCATTTCAGCAGTTCAAAAAAGTCCTTCTGCATCCTGTACAGGACTGACGGATGGCACAGAATGAGTTAAATGAAGAGGTGATGTTGGACCGTTATCATGGGATCTATTTGAATCGCACACTATTAAGTTTCACATCTGTCAAGCATGTTACTTTTTAAAGCTTGGAGTGGAAAGCAAACTAACTTGTAATCTTCACATAATTATTGCATCAAGTTATTAAAATTTTATATTAAAAACAAGGATAAAATTATTGATTGATATTGACTAATAAAATAAAACGTTTTCAATTAAAAGTCATCTTCAGTATGATCTAATTACAATATCTGAGGACCTCTGTGAAGACCACACTATGTGACAAGAGCTTTCCTCATAAAAGATTATTTATTACAGAACTATAATTATTACAATCTTAGTCCAATGTCAGCTAGTCATCGGTTTTCTAAAGTATGTCAACTTACTTCAATGTTGACATCAACATGTTCTATTAGCTCTGTTACTGCCACAGGGTTCCCTTTTGCCACGGCATAATGAAGGGGAGTTGAGCCATAGGCATCCCTAGCATTGATATCGGCATTACACGACAAAAGATACTGGATGAGTGACATGCCAGGTGACTGCTGCACTGGAAGAGAAGTCATGGATGTTGATGTGCTAACTCCCTTTAACCTGTCACCAAACTGTAACTCCTTAAGAATTCGGCTGCCAAGTGTTTCCTTCTTCTTGCCCAGTGGTACCAAAAGCCAGTCTTTTGTGGCTTTACTTAGACTACCAACAGCCAACTCTTTATTCTTGTTTTCTTTTGCCAAATCCTTTTTTTGATCAGTTTTTCCATCTTTAAATTTTAATTCTTGTTCAGCATTAGCATTGATGAATTCTGAACTGTCATGCAGTGACGATTGAAGACTTGACTTTTGAGTCATCTTTGGGGTTGATTTAGGGCTTGGTGTAGGACTTGACTTTGGGCTAGGCCTAGGAGAGATCTTTGGGGTTTCTCTTGGAGTCTCTCTTGGAGTTAAGAAGTGGGGTCTCTTTGAAATGGGCCGAAACCTTGCGGCATAGTGAAGGGGTGCTGCACTAGCCTCACCTTGGACCTCAATATCTGCAGGACAAGCACACAGTAATTATAATCATAATATTAAAATTGTAACAGTTAATTTCTTCACTGTGCAGAAAACCCAAGTTGCAGTCTGTAATCCTCTCAATAATTTTTATGGTGATTAAAAATTACATTAACAAGGCAACATTATATATAATTGAATATTATAAAGGAACATGTTAATATAAGCTATTATGAAAACAATGTAATGAGACTGGAAAACTTGTCAGTTTTCACTCATGATGCTGACCAGAATGACTGTGGGCTTCAGACTGTCTCAATATGGAAAACACATTGTAGATAAATATCATACTGTAACATATATTGATACCTGATTATTTTAGAGTAAACTTGTCTCGATTGCCCTCCTCATTGGTTGTGTCTCTTAAACTATTTCCGCAAGTATCTCCAGGTACATAAAAAAATATATTGATTTAGCCACATATATATTTATACCTACAGTAAATTGTATACCTGCACCATACTCCAATAGTAATCTGACAATGTTCAAATGATTGTAGCGGACAGCATAATGGAGAGCCGTGTTGTTATCTGCATCAGTCTTGTCAATCTTCTTACAATTCTTGCCAAACTGCTGAAGCCGTCGTTTCACAAGTTCAAGTTTTCCATCACGAGCTGCCTAACGGAATAACACCAAGGTCTGAATTCACCAGCTATTAGAACCTTTCCTGGATCAGTTATGATACTAGACAAGGTTAAACTATGCTTACAGCTTTGGTTACTTTGGGAAGTTGTGTGAATATCCAATGTCAATGAAACCTCACATACGTGTAAGCACCATTAATTTCCTGTAATTTCCTGCAATTTCCTGGAACAAGCTTAGTTTCATTTTAGTGCCCATACAATGTTGGTACAATGGAAAATATGAATCATTTCTATAACTTTTGTCAATAATTTTATTCTATATTATGCATATAAATGTTTACTAGACACAAGTTTGATACAGTCTAGTTTATGGAATTATGAAGAAGTTTATTAGTCTGTGAGTGTTCTTATTATTGTTTGGCCAAGCAGACTACCAACTTCAAACCCTGATTACAGCCCTGAGCTTATTCAAGTTTGTAGGGGCTTTTGGGTGGGCTTATAAATGGGGGTATATTAGGGGGGCTTATAAAGTTATAAGCAGAATAAAAAAATGTTTTTGAATGAAGATCTTATATGAGAAATTAATTAAAGCAATCATGATATTATATTTAGAGCTATTATAATGCATGTATCAGCAGCCAGCCCAGGGGGTCAACCCCCGGACACCTAGGGGTATTTGCAAAGGCTGCCCTTACAAATGCTTGTTAAAGCCCCTGAGGTAGAGCTAAAACCTTGAAACAAATATCCCTGCCCCCGGGGCTAAATTGGGGCAATGCCGTGTTCCAACTAAAGCTAGAGACGTTCTCCAAAGGTTTTGATATTTTCCTCTGATCATCCTAGTACTTGGGAAGTCAGTAACAACTTCAAAATAAAGTTTAAACAGCAGTTTATTGCTAAAATTGAATTCCTCAATTTATGTCTTTAACAGCTTCTTTAACTAAAACACAACTTAACCCTTAAAGCCTCATCCCCAGGGGTTTTGCAACGACATGGAATAATTACCACTGGACCTCATGACAGCAGAGCATTAGCAAATCCTGCGGGTAGATCCCCGGGGAGTTTTGCCAAAAAGGCAAAAGCACTCTAATGACCCTGTCTCCGGGGCAAATTTTTGCTGCAAATCCCCTATCAAGCCTGTGGGTTCCCCTGATACATTCATTACTACACTAATGAAATACCAAACCATTTCACTTTAACACTTTCTGTTGTTCAAAAGACTCTACTTATTGTGTAGCCATAGCAACAGTGGCATTTTCACATGGGAAGATATGTTTTTTTTGCGAGATTTCACCTGGTATTTCATTGGTTAATTATTAATCTGGGCCCACTTCAAAAGCTGATCTGCACCAACCCACGGTTAAATGTTCATCGCATGTTTGTAGAACAGTAAATTTTATAAGAATCCAAAGTTTTAACTTGAAAAGAAATTGCTGATTGAATTTTGGCTTCACCCAGGACTAAAACTAAGAACGCTTTGAACAATCCAGGCTTGTTATTGTTCTACCGTTGTAACTGCTGAAAAGTTTGTTTGCATGTGGGATGCACTGTGACGTCACTAGTGGCGAATGTTTCATTTGCACGAGTGTTCACAGCTGACGGTACTGTTGACGTTACCCTTTGTCTTCCCTGACAAGAAACGCGTTCAATAAAAGCTATGTGAGACTAAGAAGGATTGTAAACTCACTTCATGTTCAAAGATAGCCTTTACAAAGATACTACACCAACTGGTCGTGTTTAATTTAGGATTGCAAGTTGATTTTGGATGAAAGTTTTTACAAGGTGTAAATATATTAAACTCTAAGTAAATAGTTTTTAGAAAAACTATAAACTGCGTCGGCGGGTAGGTAAAACGTATGATAAAATCAACCGAGGGTTGACGAAAACAATTTCCCGCGCCGTAAATTTGGAAGAAAGCTTTCTCCAAATTTACGGCGCGGAGAAGTATAAACACCGGTTTGGGTTCCTGTTTTTGTCAGGTGTGGAGTTGAAGTGGGGTTTGGGTAAGGTGTGGATTTGTAACAGAAGTAATGGGGGTGGATGTGGTGACTTGCTATTTGTATCAGGGGTGAGGTAAGGTTGGGGTTGAGGATGTGTAAGGGATGGTGTGGATTTGTATCATTATTGGTAAGGACAGAAGTAATGGGGGTGGATGTGGTGACTTGCTATTTGTATCAAGGGTGAGGTAAGGTTGAGGATGTGTAAGGGATGGTGTGGATATGTAAGGGATGGGTGTGCGAGTTGTGTTGACTTGGTATTTGTATCACATGTGGAGTAAAATCGGAGGTTGGGGTAAGGGATGGCGTAGATGTGTATATCAGTAGGGGTGAGGCTAGGAGTATGGCGCAGATAGATGTGTGAGATGTGGTGACTTAGTGTTTGTATCAGGTTGGGGATACGAGTGGGGTCGAGGTAAGAGATGGTATGGTATGGAATTTGTACCAGTGGAGGTTGGAGTGCAGTTGTGAGTAAGGGTGAGGATGGCACTATTGATAAGAGTGGGAGTGAGGTACGAGTTCGTATGACTTGATATTTCTATCAATAGTAGTGGGGCAGTGACGATCCGATAACCTGAAAAAGCAGTGGTTCTCTTTTCTTTTAGTTTGATTTTTTAAATCTGAAATGCGAAGCAAGCGAACGGTGAAGGTGAAGCCCAATCAGCGCTGTGTTGCAATGCTTGCTCTTGTGGACCCAAAGAACATTTGAATCTAAGGCCAAGGGTTCATGAACTCATATGGTGTGGTGAAAGTCAGTGAAGCGTTACGTTATTGAATTTTCACTGTTTTATTGCATTCGGGGGCATCTTCATTTGAACGAGTAGACTTGGATACTTTGTGTGTCTCCAGAAAGAATGGCGCATGTGCAAAGGAAGATGAGGGCTTGAAAGCTTGAAAAGGGACAAGTTTACATTAAGACTTCCAGTTGGAGTTAAAATGAGACGGAAGTTGAAAGATTCTCGAAAAGTATGTGAATTTGGCAAGAGAGAATTTGAAGATCTCGAAGATCTTTTTATGTTACGTAGTTCGAAAGGTGTGTGAACGTACGTGATGATGATTTAAAGACCTCAAAATTTCAGTTCTTTGATGTTCCGTAGTTCGAAAAACGTGAATACCTCGAAGATTTCTTCGATGTTTCGTTTGAAAGGTGTGTGGATTTGGGTTAAGAGAATTTGAAGGCCTTGGAAGATTTCTTTGATAATTTGGTGGTCCGAAGGAGATTTCTGTGATGTTTCGAATTTCGAAAGTCGTGGATTCAGATAAAGAAAATTTGAAGATCTTGGGAAGATTTTTTAATGTACCGAACGATTGTCCCTCCAAGATATTGCCTCGCACCATTCTTTGAAGTGGCAAACCATGAGAATTGAGCTGCCTTCTTCCTCGAAAGATGTTTGGATTTGGGTGAAGAGAAGACTGCGAAGATTTCCTTGATGTCGCTTAGTTCAAATTGTATGTGGAAAAGTTGAAGACTGAAGGTTTTTATGTTCCGTGATTAAAAAAGTGTGTGGATTTTGATCAAAAAAATGTGAAGACATCGAAGATTATTTTTATGTTCCGTAATTCGAAAGATGTGGATTTGGATAAAGAGATGTGAAGACATGGAAGATTTCTTTGATGTTTCGTAGTTCGAAAAGGTATGTCGATTTTGATAAAGAGAATTTGAAGACCTTACAAGATTTTTTTGATGTTCCGTAGTTCCGTTGAGTTGATGCCTTTATTTCCTCCGAACGACTGTCCCTACAAGAACCTGTCTCGTACCATACTTTGAAGAGGCAAAGCACGAGAACTAAAGCTGCTTTACTGGCAAGTTCTGGCTGTATCTAAATATATCCCTACTTCCAGCTTTAGATGTTTTGCTCAAATTGCTTTCAAATTGTTTCAATTCATTTCATCACTCGCAGTCTCTTTTGTGATGTACGCGGCTAAAAATACAACCAGATATTATATATACAGGACATGCGCTAGAGCCTAGAGGGCCTGTTGCGCACGGTAATAATGTGAGAGGTGGCGTTTCTTTATGCCTTTATCAAATATTGTTAGAATGGAGAATGGGTATGGAAAAATGATGGTATGTCTTGATATTTGTATCATTTGGGCAGTGAATATAGCGAAAGGAAAAATATATGTTGCTTGGTGATAGTCACGACAGGATAGTAAAGGTTGCCATTGGTTGATATTATGAATATGGGTATTGAGTTAAAGGTTAGTATCGCCTGGTAATGGTGTAATTATGGCTAGTATTTAAAAGAGGAATTGCTGGATAATGGTGAGTCAGGGTGAGAATCTACTACTTCAACGTTAAGGTATTGGGTAGGATGGGTCGGGGGTAAACAGTGAAAGTACATGATAATGGTACGATTGGAAATTGCAGTGAAATACTGTATTACTTGGCAGGTCTAAGTAGAAGTGAGGATATAGGTTAAAAGGCAGTTTATAGTGTAGCTGTGGTTGTGAGGGGACATTGATTATGTATGTTATGTATGTACTGATCAGTGTTTGTGGAGGATAGTATGTAGTGTGGTTTGGTGCCTGCTGGCTGGATGGGCATAATATGGAATAGTAATATTTGGAGAATGAGGTTATCCAGGTTAAAAATCACTTTGTACGTAATAGCGTGAGTAAACGCAATGTACCTCGGGTACCAGATTCATTGCGCAGTAATTGAAGCGCACCATGTTTCACTTGTAATAAAAGTTGGGAATAATATCGAAATTGACCCGTAACACCGAAACGACCGCAATAACTTCCAAGGTTCATACGGAGTCTTGAAGTCGTGAACCAAAACGCCGGAAACCGTAGCTGCACTTTAACAAACAATAGATTACAATACATTATTCAAATCCACACAGAAAATAAGCTTTTACGTCGTGTAAATCAAGGTGTGTTCCAATTACTCCTCGGGGAAATTCAAGGACCAACTCTACTATTACAAAACAAATCAATGGAGGCAGTAATGGTAATCCTCCTTTCTCGGTCCTGGCACATACTTTTACGTGTGAACTTGAAATGAGATGATGACTGCCCATGCACGGGCCTTCTACGATTGCTACCTCTATGACTATTTCATGATTAGAAAGTCGAATGAACCAGACAAGAGTCCCTCAATTTGTATCACAACATCAACTTCATAGCTGGTAAAATCCAAGCCATTTCTTAAAAATTCAACTTCCATCTACAAGAATCCCAGAGATTGCCAGTCCATTGCAGCCTCACACGAATTGGAAGGCTTGATGGTAATTTTAACACACAGAGCAAAACGCACCACATCTGACTGGGTATCTGAAGTCAAGAATCAGAGATGTCTTGGAAAGCTGGATTTCCATGATGGCTTATCAATGAATTCCTTCCACTCTGTGATCCTCCAAATTCACCGATGACAGGTCTTACTATCTGGTACCATACTGTGACGAAAAAAAAACATTTATACCCAAACTGACTTTTTACATTTAAGGCCATTACCTTTTTTAAGTCATTATACCAGTTCGGGATTCTTTGATGAACAAGCCCAATTCGTTCGCAATTCAAAGTCACAGACACACAGACACTACTAAGACACGTGTACAGAACGGAATGGGATTTTTCCATACGACAGAACAAGAAGATCCGCCAAACCTTTCAGGCCTGTTAGCCATATCACTCGCGAAATACTAGGCCACCTTTTGAGTGGATCGATTTTGGTTTTGCCAAGCCTTATACTTTGGAAGAAATCTTAAGGCTATTGAAATTTCGAAACTGAAACCTGATCTAAACAAGAAAAGTTCACTTTCCACCTTATGTTGCTGAAGAGGTTTAGCTTTGTTGCATGGATCAGTGTAAATACAATGAACAAGAGCGCAAACAAACCAAAAGTTGTTCTTGCAGCATGGAAACGTTGTTTCTTAATCACAAATAACATTGTCCTTGTATATTTATGTGGAGACATCTTCTTTAATCAAAAAGAGAATGCTAGAAATCTATGCTTTCGTTCTAGATGCCTTTTAGTACAATTCCATTTTTGGGACCACCGCGAGCAAGTTGATAAATTTGGCATTCCTAGTTTTCTAGGGCTTTGCAAACTTTGGAGCTGGATTCTGATTATCGCCTAACTATGCGGTGACTGAAATTGATAACCTCCATTTCAAACTTTTCTTCGATTTCTTGTTTTGTGTTTATTCTTGATAACATCTTTTTGCAGGTCAAGGTGATGATAATTGCTGGATATGCAAGAAAAGCCCCAGGAAAGCTGCCCAGGGCAGTGATAAACCATTCAGGTGCACAGTTTGCGACAGAACATTTCCAGTTGCCGCCCACTTGAAGCGACATCAGCGAACTCATACTGGTGAAAAACCGCACCATTGTCAACATTGCGGAAAGACATTTGCCCTGGCACAGAACCTAAAACTGCACCTGCGTGTTCACACTGGAGAAAAACCTTATTCGTGCACTTTCTGCGATAAGCGATATCCTGGTCATTCAGATCTTGCTAGACACCTCCGTACACACACTGGAGAAAGACCATACAAGTGTGATCATTGTGACAAAGCTTTTGTGTCAGCTTCAAGCCTTCGCAAGCACCATCTTGTCCACACTGGTGAAAGACCGCACAATTGTCCACACTGTTCTCAAACCTTCAAACGAAAGTGGCATTTGGTGCTGCATGTTCGCGCCCACACTGGGGAAAGACCCCATTCCTGCCATTTGTGCGACAAAGCATATCGTGACAAGACCAGTCTTAACAAGCATCTTCGTGCTCACTCTTCAGGGAAACTTGAAGAAAGGCAGCGCAACAAGGAACAAAGAGCAGCCGTACTTGCAGCAAAAACTCTTGAACAATCAAGAAGAAAGAGAAAAAGAAAGAAAATCAGTGATGGTGTTCTTTTTGTTGCAGAATCTGCAGCTGTCATCACGGATCGAACAGTTGATGGTAAGAATGACAACGAAGACAATGGGTTGCCCCCTGCCAACGTCTCTCCCACAAGTAAGGCAATTCCAGGATCGAAGAGAAAAGAGAATTCCGCTGCAAAAAAATCTGATGAGACAAAACGTAAGAAAGTTGTAAGAAAGCCTAAAAAACTTCTTGTGAAAACTCAAAAAGCAACAAAACCACCCGCAGAGAACGCCGGTGGAACTGGAGCCGTTGAGCTCGAACTCGAAGCAGACAAGAACCTTAAATCAAACGAATTACAAGTAGTACAACTTTCTGAAATTCGTCATGCAGGTAGTGGAAGTATTGAGGAAACAGTTGGACCATCCCAAGGGGAAAAGTTGCAAGCTCTAGCTGACGCTGCCACTATTCATGCGAGTGCTCTCCTATGTGGGGACAATGACAAAGCTAAGACAGGTACTACGGCACAGGAAGGGTTACTACCAGCGGCCATTGCTTCTGAATGTGCTTCTTTTGACACCTAAGATGGCTTCCAGCTCAGGTCTGTTCTTTAGTAGTAATAAACAGGCTGTAGCTATGTGTGTACATGATACATGCTCACACTGCCTTGCAAGCCGCTTGTGTGAGCTGCTGGACGAAATATTTAACAGTTATGTAACGTTGTTCTTTGGACTTAGTTGTTGTAGTTGATATATTCCGCAAGGGAAATGGTAGAAGCACAAGTTTGTAGTGCATGTAAACTGAATGTTTACTTAGGAAGATCTTGTTCAGTGTTATGTGCATAGTGGTGAGCTTTACGTTTCAATAATTCCTAATTATTATGATTATGATTACGATTACGATTACGATTATGATTATGATTATGATTATGATAATGATGATGATGTAGGGCACAAGTCCATCATTATCGATGACTGGCCAAACAACTGCAGCAGTG
Source organism: Antipathozoanthus remengesaui (assembly GCA_025434805.1). Lineage (NCBI taxonomy): Eukaryota > Metazoa > Cnidaria > Anthozoa > Zoantharia > Parazoanthidae > Antipathozoanthus > Antipathozoanthus remengesaui. The sequence continues at coordinate 3,131 of JANSTR010062670.1, read as the reverse complement.
GTCTAATTTACGCCAGAGATGAATTATTCGTCTTGACAGATCATCCACCTCACTAGTGATCCGTCTTAGTATAACTTGAGAGCCCAATTTTTGTAGCTGTTTTGGCGAGACTGGATTTCGATGTCGATGCCATTTTGTAAACCGTCTGCCGCGAATCCTTGCGATAGATAGATATCAGTCTTTCTCGATTCAAAACGGTCAGCAAATCCATCTTCATTTATAAATTTATATAAAAATTAAGAGACGCGTTACGCATATGTTGACACATATTACAGACGTGCTGACAGTTGAATCAAGCGAAGACGAATTTTTGTTGATAATTCATCCTAACCGGCACCGGATTTATATCCAGACGAATACTCCTTCTCAAACCGATAATTCGTCTCTAGTATACATTTGGCCAGTGTCACACAAGTTACAGAGGTAGATGACGAGATCGATCAAGACAGTAAAGTGATGCTCACACAATAATAGTAGAACAGTGGCGTGGGCTCCAGTAGCCATATGCTTTCTTTTCCGCATTGACTATGTCTATAGAACGGTCGTGACAGTCTATGCAGATTGAAAATCTAGGGGTTATAATGCCAATTTTGTTAACTTCGTCATATACACATGTCCACTTGTCACCTTGTGATTTGTGCAATAATTTCTTCAGTGAAGTGCACACAGCCAATCAATACATAGGCTGGAATTCGCCGAAACCATCCTAGAAATCATCACCTCGAATGTCAATTATGCGATTTCGCAGTGTGAACTTAGACGAGATGCAGTTACTAGTTCATATCGTAGTTAATTGAGTGGAATGGTTGGGAAGCCCGGAAAACTGGGTTAAATGTTGAGAAGGACTGTCATGTGATACTGACATGCACAATATTTTGTTTTATGCTCGTCTTATATGCAAGTTTTTTATGCAGTTGGATCTTACTGGCTGAATTTAGGTCATAATAAACCGTGACAGTGCACATACAAAAGGATTCCTTTGAAAACTGAAAAAAGATAGTACAAAGATAAGGTGTTAGGTTTCTAAACCATTCCACTCTATGAACTATGTTTATATATAAACTATGTTTATACTAGGACAGAAAACCTTAACAGGGTCTCACCAGCTTTCGAGAAACCCTTATTGGTAGCTTGCGGTCCTTACGGAACTGTTTGGGTTGTTGAATCCAGGCCTTTTTGGATAGTGTCGGGAGTGGCGTATTACCCAGTGTAGTGCGCATCACTGATTTCTGGGGGAGTGAATGCAAGTGAGTATTTGGTATAAGCCTTGATTTCAAGTTAGAGGGTGACACTTTGGTCAACATGCAAAACCCTGTCAAAACCCTGAATCACGAACATTTCGTACCAGTCGAGAATTTTCTCGTGTATTAATTCAAATTGTAAAATTGTTGGCGAAATGTAGCAGTACGGCTGGATATGTGCAGAATTCGCTCATCGCATATACATAGCTTGTGTAAACAAGACTGTGCCATCAGTGATTGACTTGTTATAGACCTCAAGTGGCAATGAACAATAACTTAAAGTTTCGGGTTTAAATGAGAACTTGGAAACAATCCTCGACTTGATTATTGTTCATTACCACTGGGTAGTATTATGAATAAGGTTTATACGTAACGAAGGGTGGGCATAGATTCCGTGTTTACAACTTAACCCAGCATGGCATGTTGCTGAATTCTCTTAATCTCCCTCTCCAGCTACCTGGTAGACAGGTTGGGAGAATTTTACATTTCGTTTGTGTGTGAGATCAGTCACTTTATTTTCATAACCAAATAACACATTCTGTATGGATGACGTAAAGAGAAGCAACATACTGATAGCTGGAGCTAAAAGGGTTTAGCCCTTAGGTAGATACTGTATCGGATAGTTGGAAATGAACGTCCGTTCCGTTAAGGCACCAACCATTTGGCTTTTGTGGTGGAACGGGATTGGATGATTTCAGAAAAAAAAAAATTGTTCAAGTGTAATCCCTTACAAAAAAAAATTCTTGCACCATACAAACCCAACTCTCGCACACTTAACCGCCTAGAAAAAACTCCTTCCCACACTTCGACCCTTTAAAAATGACATGCCCATTCAAAAACACCCCCCCCCCCCCTCCACACACACACATACACACAAGAATCAAACCCATAATACATCTCTATTTCCGCTTGTTTTCGTGGTCCATGAAAATAAAAAAAAATCTGGGGCAGGTTGTAGTGTTTTCCATCGTTAATATTTTCTTGTGTTATCCGTGGATTTTAGATTGGAATTTTACATTAGCCCTTTTTGTGATTAGTTTTATTGGGGAGAATAGTTTTATAAACAATAAAAACAAGGGCATCTTTGGGGGTGTTCGTCGGTCTTTATTTTAAAACGCATGGTTAAGAGGGTCCGAACAAAATTCAGAGAGGAAAATAGACTCCAACTTTTAACCGACGAATCGTGTAAGTGACACCTTGTTTCGGAACACACATAGCACGGTCGGACATGTCAAACTTTAATCGTTACAAGCAGGAATGTTCTGTGTTTACTTCCACCAGAAAAGGAAAACTTCGACAAGTGCAATCCTGCTCTTATATCATTCTGTGTATTGTCAGTGTCAAATGTATTTGATCATCGAAACTATTTAGAGTTTTATTCCGTTTGAATTTCTTTCAAAGATTAAATAAAGACTATACAAGTTCTGTTTCAGTATAGCTTGATTATTTGGGGGATTGGGGTAATATTAATTTAGTAGGAAGTTTTGTCAAAAGTGTAAAATGATTGTTGCAAAACAAACTTGGCTTAAAACTGCGGTAGATGATGTGATAGATCAACTAAAGTTTATTTGTTGTGTATTTCGCCGTGAGGCTGATCAACTAAAATGACGAAACACGATGAATCAAATTTTGGTTGATCTATCATATTTTCTTAAGCCTGGTTTACATATAATTGTCCGCATCGCCCCAATCCTCCCGATCGCCTCAAAATGTGTTCAGCTTCAGGCGATCGGGACGATCATGTGGAAATGCTCCAAAAAAGTTAGGGACGATCACGATCGTCCGGATCGCCAGCATTTCTATCGGGACGATTGAACATTTTTACAAGCGATCAAATGGAAACCGCTTTCAGACGATCGGGACGATCCAAAACTGTCCCAGAATGCAGCA
>JANSTR010062559.1:0-12855 GCA_025434805.1 Antipathozoanthus remengesaui | reverse complement strand
GTTCAAATACGACATTTCTCAGTGGCAGAAAACCCTATAAGACACTCTTCTTTATATAATAAAATAATTTATGTCATGTAAAAATTAACATAATTTATTACAATATAGTTTGGCATTTTTAAAAAATAATTACTTGTATCCACAAATATCCTACACAAATTAATACAAAAAGACTTCTTGTGAGAAATGACTCTGATCATACATTGAATATAGTCTATATTCTTTCACACATGATTGTAGTTACTATTATTTTATGACATATTTCAATACAATATATCGTAGTATAATAATATAGATCTATGTTATAACTGTAGTAGCAGTAATATAAATTCATTGCACTTCACAAAATTCTTACAGGTATTGGTTGTATTGCTGGTAAGATATGAGCTTTTCTGTTAATTTACGCAATACAGATTTCACCATTTGTCGCTGCATCATATTCTGACTAATATAAACAGGCAATGAAGACAGCAATACAACCAACCGGTTCTCCATGTTTGTTGTAAATTTGTCCCGATGTTTGTGATGAAGAAGGCGGCGTGGTAGTGTCTGGGACTCTTCTGTCTCGCTTGTCCTCCCAGTATGAACGGTTCAGATAACGAGCCAGCTGAAATGTGTAATTACAAGTATTATACCCAATGGATATTTTCTTAACATCGTAGCAATAGCCCAATCCACAATTCCTTAAGATTAGTTCCCACATGCAAATGCTTGCAGTTGAGACTTTGTACCAAAGTTTTCTTATATTCATACACTGGCAGTATTTCTCGCATGAACCTCAACGTTTTCCTCCTCACGCAGCACTATGTTCATCATATGTACTGCCCAAATTTGGACCGGCAGCAAAACTATACCTTTGTTACCATGAAACTCTGCATGTGAATACTGTGACAGTCTGTGCAAGATAGTGAACTTACCACCTCACAGTTTCTCTTCATTCAAAATCTCCATTAAATCCCCATCCCCGGCGAGAGTACATGTACGGGAAGCACAAAACCTTAATGGCAAGGAAACCAGTCAAAAACCATCACTGACAAGACCGAATTGCTATAAGGATGCGCACTGCCAGTAATAAATAATAGAAAATTCGAACTGACGAATGCAAAAAATAAGATGTATAAATGTATACGCTTTGTTTAGTAAAGTGAAAATGTCAGCAGGAACTGCAGGTGCAAAAGAAGACATCACGGAAAGACAGGAAATATATGGTAAACCTTCATTAAGTGTATTAAGTAACACTATCTAACATTCTTCTTCGGGAAGGCCAGTGTACTGATATCATACATTGTATGGTTACCGTCAAGCTCATTCCCAGGGTCTCTTTCTTCCCGCCCCCTCTCCTGCGATCGGGGAGGGAGACCCTGGGAACGTGGTTGGGTTACCTTGACCGTTCTTGGTTTGAACTCACTGTCCTCAAAAAGATCACTTGAGAGTTCCCATATTTAAGTTACCACATACTATCAATGTACAAAACAACTAAAACATTGACACTGTACTTTAAAGGTTAAGGAAGAAGAAGTTCTTGGAATACCTCAGGATCCACTTCAGAATAGTCAGACTCCACACGATCAGCAACCTGATGACATAATGTATTAAATAGTTTTAAGAGTGAAGATTGAAAGAACCCTAGTACCATATTATTTTGTATGTTACATTTATACAAAGAATTGTTCAAAATATGCTCGATTATAGTTAAAGGTTATTCAAACAGGGTTGCCAAAGATCTTCCAGTATTTCAAATTTCCCTGACGTATTTCAAAATTCCAGACTGAACAAAAAAGACAACATTGACACAATTGCCTTCCGGCCTCCCTTACAGCTGACCAAACTACCCTCTTATTGCAAAAGTTGACATATTGGATAGATAACTTGTAAGTAACACAAATCAAAATCCTATTTTGTATTAAAGCTGGGTGTATTTCCGGATGGAAATAAAAGGCACAGCTCTAAACATCAACCAACATTTCACTTTGTTTCCCTTCAGAACACATCCATTTAATATTTAATGTAAACTCTGCACTCTATATGACATTGTGTTCCTCCTACAATGATAGTTTTTAAGTTCATAGATGTTTCATTCTTGACGTCAACATCACCACAGCAACACTAATAATGATTTTTACTTTCATTCCAGATGGACAATGGCCATTTGACAGAAGTAAAATCAGTAAAATCGAGCCCAGATCCTAATAAAACTTGGTGAGCAGTCACAGGTCTGTTCAAGGACCACCATACTGTATAACCTGGATTACATGATACATAATGATACCTTATGATACACTTACTGGTGAATACATGCCACTTGAGGGCTGTGATGATCTCGCCGAACCATAAGGACTTCCTGACGACCGGTCACCATTGCTACGACTACTTGGACGTTTGCTCTGAAAAAGAGATATAGCAATTAAGTATTAGCAATTAAACCAATCAGGGTTCCCAACCAAAATGAGGAATGAAATTTAATGACTTCCCCATGCCTTTTCCATGACCTCATGCCATTTTCCATGACCAAAAAATGTGATTAAATGTGTGCGATGCATGTGTGTCATTTCTGTTTTCTCAATTAACCCACTTCCACTCAAAATTAAGAGGTTTTCAAAAAAATTTATTCAGCAAAGGTAAAGACCCAGAAATTATAAAATTCCATTCCATGACTTTTCCATGACCTCAGCAAATTTCCCTAAATTCCATGTATTGACTTTTCTAGGCCTGGAAAATGCATTTTCAAATTCCATGACTTTTCATGACCGTGGGAGCCCTGCCAATGTTTGCTTGAATCTACAGTTAAACTTAGTCAGCCAGAAATCGTTCAAGTCACACTTCACACTTTGTAAGCATTTAATTGAATCTATTGGGCCAAGGATAAAATGGGTGAAGATCAGCGAAGATCTGTCACAAACAACAGAGGGCAGAAATTATGCTCAAGACTGGAAATTGGTGATCAATTACTGTACAAGTGGCGGCCTTACATTGTTTATTTATGGGCATGTGCCAGCGTCTCAGTTTTGGAATGACAAAGATTATGATGATAATGATGATTATAATGATGATGATGACGATGATGATTAATTGTAATTAATTAAAACATAATTAAATGTTTGTGTTTGAACTCAGTTGTTCCACCTTTGCCCAAAGCAGACCTGTTTATTAATCTGTAGGAACTTACATCTTGACTGTTCTCTGACAATGACAACGCCATAGCAAGTTGTAGCTCATCTTCCTCTTGCTCCTTAATCTCCTGCTCTGACATCCTTTGGGATGCAGGCAACTGTTCAAAACACAATGCAGAAGATTTTATTGATCAGTTACCAGTAGCAGAACAAATCAGGAACAACTTTACTAACTTCTGAATTAGGGCATTACAATTTTCTTAACCCTTTCATCCCCAAATGCGCTACAGGTAAAAGACGTATTGCTAAATTCTCACAGTCTCCACAGATTAATTGTAAACAGAAAATTTTACTTTTAATCCTAGATGGTCTGCTGCTTATGATCAATTAATATATTATTCACAGACCCATAAAGTGAGGATATTTTGTTGGATGGAGTAAGGAGAAAGTACATACTGATCAATAAACTGGCTGGGGATGTTCAAAAGGGTTAAAGTTCAAGAAATGTTGGTCAATGTTAATTTACTAACCGAAAGCAACAAATTATGATAATGTGCAATTGACAGCAACACACCTGGGATTCCTTGGCCAATGCACTGTTGAGGTATTCTGCTGGAAGGTCATCACTTGAAGCAGAACTGCCTGAGGAGGACTTCTTGGATTTTTCTGCCTCCTTTCTTCAGATTTGAATAACAAATCAAAGCAATTAAAGTGTGCTCAGGAATTGTTCACCCTTACTAGCTAATGTGCTCACAGGAGTACATACACAAGTACAAAGTACATTGTGCCATTAAAGCATTCAAATGGTACCAACATTTCCAATAATAGTAACTAATCCATAAATAATAATAATTATAATATATCTAATATCTCTTAATAATGCTAATAGCTGTATTAAAGTATCTTTAATTAGGAAGCCTAAATCATTTAATTTAGGAATTAAGCTTTTCATGAGAGTTCAGGTCAGTATGTACATACATGTACATGAAAAGTGAAAAGCAACCACTGAGCTTATATTTACAGTAACTGAAAAAAAATGCAATATCTAAAAGAAATGAGTAGATGTCGAAGTTCCCTTACAGTAACTATGAGATGAGTTTGTGAAACTTGTTGGGTAGTACACAGGATCATTTCTGTAGATCAGCTGTAAAATATTAATGGTATGAATACATGTGTACTAGCTACCTTGCTGGGTTGAGCTTGTAGTAACATGGGTCACATACTCTGACCTCCCTTTCTATACCATACTGAGGAATGATGGACGACTTGGCTGAACATTTGCCGCAGAACACTTGGCCACAGTTACGACAGTGATGCTGAATGTCAATAAAAGTAGAAAATAATCTAATTGTAGCTACATTTCCTTAACTAAGTTAATGACCAGTGCACTGCACATTTATGTTTTAAAGATGTTCTTACTGATTGAATGCTGTTTGGCTTAACTACTATACAGTGTGATTAGGAATTGACTGAAATCAAGCTTAACTTCAGATCACCGGTGAGGCCACACCAATTTGATCTTTTGAAACACAGACATTTTTGAGATTTTTAAGGTCAGTCAGAAAAAGCACAAAATTTATAATAAAATTCATTTGGTGTTTCTGCACTGAATATACACTATAATTTATACCCCTCATCTTTTGATACATTTATTACTGCTAAATGATTATGTCTACAGTACTCTTGTTTGGGGTCAACTTGGGAACTTTTTCTCCACCTTATCTGGGAACATTTTGGTGTAGTCAATACTTGATTGTTAATTATGCCATTGGCATGGTAACCTGACCCCCCCCCCTCCCCCCCAAGTCCCAAGAAGACCAAAAAGCCCAGTCGGAACCTGGGTTAAACCAAGTAAGCTCTGCAGATGTAAAACTCACAATTCAGAATATCCTGTTTTTGAAAAGGCTTGTTAGTTGCATGTATTACATAATAATGCTACATGATATTAAATTACATAGGACCTCACCTGCCGCTGCACCATTCCAAACTTAACACGGCACATATTACAGACATCTCCTTCTGCCCATTCTGGTGCCTACAATTTATATAAAGCAACTTTTATAATTCTGCCTCTAAACAAATGCAGCTCAAACTAAATTACATTCATGTCATATATATTAGTTACTGCACTTAAAATAACTTTTACATTTATTAATAATTATATACAACTCCAGCATCACCACTGAACTGATGACGCCCAGAAGCTGGCTGCAGTATCCAATTTAAAATCTGGCTGATCATAAATATTAACAATTATGGGTTAAAAGCAAAATATTTTGCCCTGCATCACAGGGGTTTGGTTCTTTGTTAATTTCTGGATTATCAGAACTTGTATCAGTTTCATTTCTTCTGCTTCACTGTGATCTTCTGACATAATGCCATCCATGCCATTCGAATTTTCACATTTAGAACTTTAATAATTTCCACGAGTAGCCATCTCTGGGGACATTTCATTCTACAGAATTCCTTGACCCACTGGAAAACTGTTGGGAGCAATGCAGCTTGTATGTGCCCACCCTTTGTGAAGGTCTTTTCACCATCAATCATCTGAGACATCCACTTGGCATGCAACCGATATCTGAAGGTCTAGCTAAGTGACACGTCAAATGGCTGAGCCTGGGCCCAGGAAAGACTGCTGTTCACATGTTGTTCTCCTTTAGCCAGTACTTTGCTTGATTGAAAAGATGAGTGCTAATCAAATTTCACAACAGTGTGATGTTTGCTCTTCCCAAACCACAGGGCCTTGGAACTCCACACACAGCAGAATGCTGTCTTCATCCATCCATGACCATGACACAAGATTGGAAACTGTTGTCCTTTGGCATTTCCTCTTGCAGATAATCACTGATTTCAATTTTGCCCCATCAGAAAAACTGGCCAGTACCACTGCGAAGCATAACTTTTCATGCCCAGTCAGTGGTCTTGATGACGATGGTTGATGCAAGGCTGCAAAGGGCTAGGCATTGGATATTTGACAGACAAAAATAGCAAAATGTCAGCCAAAAATATAGTTTGGCCGAACAAAAGACTGCCAGTGTGCAGTATTGCCAACCATGACTGAAAAGTAAACACTTATGTCTGGTCAATTATTTGTCTGGTAAACTGTGTCCTTCATCAGACAAAAGACTAAAAGACCAAGAAAATTATTTGCAACCTTAATTGATTGACACACCTTGGGTGCAGATATATATAGAACCACACTGGTGTCTCATGTCTGCTGCCGATGTTCATTATTATTTTTCTTCTCTTAATAATAAACAAGTGGCACTTGGTTAACTAATCCTCTGAATTGTCTAGCTGCTTCTACGCGATCTTCATTTTTTGGCATAAGACCAAGCCATAACTGTGCTTAATATTTATTATGAGCATCATGCATCAGCAATTGGTTCCTAAATCATTCATCATCATCTGTTGTCCATAAGGCATTATGCACGAAGTTGCACCAAATTTTGTGTCACAACAGACCGCTCTTCTGCTGATCTTAAACACACTGCTTTAAACTTTTCTCCTGGGAAGCTGCACTTGAGACCACAGGTAACCCAGCCAATTCTAGGTTCTCAAAATTTGTGTATTGTCAACTACATGTACTGTCTACAGTGTGCCAAACCATTCAGTGCAGTAACTCCAACAGATGGAAGAGGAACTTACCGAGTCTGCAACAAACATGGCATCACTAGCATTCACTGCAGGAAATTTGTAACCTGATAGATGAGGTAACAACAAACAATTAATACATTATTTAATTTATAAAATTATGTCACAAAAAACAAAAGTTGAATTATAGGATTTGGATAAACTCCAACATTGTACAATGTTGCAAAATTGTGGTTCCAAGTCCATATTGGTTTACTGTGCAGCTCATCTTCTCCTAATAAATAATAACTACAGGGGGACCCCGCCTTACGGCCAGCTCATTAATATGGTTACTTTGTTATTAGTCACATTTTAGCCTGGTCAAATAGCCATACATTTCTTTATAAAAAACCTGTCAGATTAATACAGTCACCCATTAAAAAAATTGTAAACAGAGAATTATCACAATTATTCTTTACAATTATAAGCTATATTCAGATTGTTTATTGAAAACATGTCATTTGGACCCTGACCTCCATGATTTCTCAAATGGTTGCACATAAAGGATCAAGTTTTTGATTAGCTAAAATACTTTTCATAACAACAATCAAGTTTTAATTAGGAAGTGTTGCTATGGTGCACTTTGCACTACCATCTTAGATTTTTCAAAAATTTTACTTTCAGCAAAACTGCAGCAAATTTTCTTGAAATTTGTAACTTGTATTTACAGCCTGAAATAGGATTATAATTAAGAATAGAGTGAAAAAGAAGAAACAATAACAAATTCTGTCAAAAATGTCAGTTTTCTTATTCAAACCCTAATAATTTGCATAATTAGTAACTTCACATAAATTTATCATAAGCGATTTTTAGGTTGGAAAAACATTGCTCCCCCCTGGACATATTTGAGGTTCAATGTAAATTTTTTAGTTCATTTGGTGTGCTGGTAACTGTATTAACATGAGGGTTTCACTGCAAATAATTCTTCCAGTTATAACCTGGACGGTATCAGTCATTTTGCCCCAAAACCTTGGTCATTTCGCCCCACAGTTTAAGTAAGTTTAAAACGTTTTTACACTAAAATACAGCATTCTGTGACTAACCTAGTATTCCTTTTGACTACTATTTATTGAAGACAACATCGGCAAACAGAACATTGAACAGGCAAAGATCGATTTTCACCAAGGTTTTGGGGCGAAATGACCAAGACCTGGAGTGAACCGACCTGGGGCAAAATGACCGTGGGCGAAATGGCTTGTAACCACCTGGACCTGTCTGGGTTTTTTTTGTATTGTGCTGGACGGTATCAAATGAGGTCTATTTTAACTACTACAAAATTGGTGATAAAATAATCTTAAAATCTAACAATAAATAAATGTAATTCAACTTGTCAATGAGTAACTAGCTATAATACATGTATCAATGGTAAAACTTTGTAATAATTTATACAGTACAGTATGTGATTAATCATAATGCTCCTTGATACATTTGTTGCATTTATCAACATGGCAAACAACATCATTTATAATTACTAGCAAGAGTAAATAAAAACAAGATCTACTGTCCATGGCAAGCCATGAAAACTGTGAGTTTTGTAGTGAGGCAAAAGGACACTTGTAGCATGTACAGTATACCAAGATCTGGATGGGGACAGTCTTCAAGGTTACAGACAGTACAGTATGCTGACTGGTCTGGCTGGGGACAGTCTTCATGGTTACACACAGTACAGTATACAGAGGCCTGGCTGGGGACAGTCTTCAAGGTTACACACAGTACAGAAAAATGTATCTACATCAAAACATGGCAAGAGTAGTTTCACTAAATTTTTAAATTAATTTTATACTGTCTGGTCTTTTAACAATTAATATTTTGCTAAGCTACACTATTCTTATTAAATATTTAATACCAATTGGTAACTTTGTACAGCCAGTCTCACCTTCCATTTTCATTAGATTGTATGTGTCCTGGACAATTTTGTACTTTGGCTCATTCCGAAATGCTTGGGACCAAATCTGGATTAGTTCCAAGACCTTCTCCTTCACAGGCTCTGGGCTTGCCTGGGAATATAAATATTGGCAACTGAAAATTGGCTACTAAGTTCTGTTACCAGCCAGATCTGAGTTCCTAGTAACTGGTTCTGTGTCACCTTCAAATTAACAGACAGTGTATTTCTGACATAGATGAACAATTAAAACTGACCCATGGCTATTTACTTAATATCATTATAACAAGCTATGGCTGGCTTTCTTATTAATCTTGAATCCTGATTGGGTAAAATAACAATACAAATCATTAAATAAACAAACATTAATGGATACACTTACTAGTATTTAACAATTTACAAGTACCAGGAGTCAAATAAAGTCAAATTATCAGCCATTGTCTATTGCGCCTTCATTGTCAGAAGTGTTTCAAAGGCTCATTCACATAAGACTGCCACTATTTCAATGACATCTACCTCATTAAGTACTGTATGTGTTTGCATATAGGAAGGTCCATGGCTGTGTCAATGTTGCTACATGTACAACTGAGCTCAACTGAACAACTGAGAAAAGAACCTGACATGTCAATCCTAAAATTTTCAAGGAATGTATTGAAGGCATTTGATATATCAGCTAGTTGATCTACCATATAATCTCATACATGTAAATAAATGCTGAAATTGCACAAAAATTATAAAAAAGATTACTTAGCAGACCATCAAAAATAGTTAGGATCACCTAATTATGTGCTTTGTTCTTGGAAATCACTCTCTAGGGGAATTCCACAGGAGTCAATGCTTAGCCTGCTATTGTCTAACATTTTATTAACGATCTCCAAATGTTATACAATTAAAGATGATGATCTCCGGATCGGCAATACTAAGTACTGTAGTCTGACCTTAAACATTACTTTAGAACCACCTGATTGTATACACACTCACCACTTATAGTATCTCATAGTATTTTATGATAATATATATTTATAACATACCTTCAAAAGATTTCTTAGTTCTTCAACAAACTGTTTGGTTGCAACCTCCTTGTGCACAGGGGATCCACAATTCTTTACACAAGCTTCCAGTACCTAAAAATTATTACACAAAAAGTGGTCAATAAATACTATGGACTTTCAACTTGTAAGTTCTCAGCTTATTTACATTCCTGGAGATGTGTGTGTACTGTCATGTTAAGCCAGTGTTTTTCACATAAACCAATTATATTGCAACTTTTGAACCATTTGTAGAAACCTTATAGTGTGACCATTCATTTTGCTCATCTTGAAAGGTGGAATCAGGAAATGCTATTTTAAAAGTGTTTCAACAAATTCAGATTTTCACAATTTTCATGAAGTGCATGTACATGGCCTATCCATATGAGTTTCAAAAATTCACTAGAAGGGTTAACCCTTTCAGCCCCAGCCAGTTTATCAGCACATATCTTCTCCTTACATTTTCTACACATAATATATTGTTTGATTATGAGAATAAAGCAGTTGGTCATAGACATCAAACTATCTATGATGAAAAACAAAATTCTCCCAACCTGTTTATAAGAAAAGTATGGAGACAGCTTAGGAGAATTTAGCAACACATCAATTGTCGTGTTTGGGGCTGAAAGGGTTAAAAATGTGACCTAACAAACCTATGACCAAATTGCCCTCCTATGATTAGGTCATTACTTTACTTTGCTCTGTGAAAGGGCTATTTTAATTACGGTACAAAATGAGAGCTTTCTTCCTAGCTGTAGGTACCTTATATGGTGTGGAAACATTTTTGTCAACCCTTGGATGATTTGTTGTACATTAATTTTTACCTACCCGTCAACACAGCAAATAAATTGATATTGATTATCAATGGGAGAAAAAAAACATGAACAAGATTAAAAATCGATTTAAAACTTCGTCTTGTGATCAGTCTTTTATACAAATAATTTAGATTGATTAAATTAATGCATGGACAGCACAATTCCTTTCTCAGGGAAATCGGCTTTCAAAAGACAACTAAACTTAATTTACATACTAATTTAATAGTTTTCCATACTCCAACTTAACAAGCAGAGCAACTGACCTGTTCGCATTTCTTCTGTTTCGTCCAGATTCATCAAGGCGATTGTTTGAACCCCTGGAAATAAATATAATATGAAATACAGTATTATCTAGATTTTGTAACTAAGCATGTGTTATTAATGTGATATATCTCACTATAAACATAAATTTAAAAACTATTACTAAAACAAATGCAGATCTTTGTGATCTTACTTAATATTCTGACTTTCTACATCAATCTCATCTGATGCAACTGTCTATAATGTATACATATTTACATTATAATTTCATATTGCTCTTTGTGGGTACATGCACATATGCAGAGCTTTAGAGAAATGCTGGGCAGGCTTGAGTTTAGTGTTTATTTTCACAAATATCTTGTTGTAATATTATAATGGCGTCAGTTCAATTTGCCTATAGACCAACTCTCCATGCTAACTCGCCCATGTACCATGCATGTATCTTTTTTTTAAATCACTTCACTTTTAATTAGTTGAGTAGTTTATCACTTCAAGTGTTGACTGTCCAGATACTATATGGTTGTTTTCACACAGCAACCATGCACAAATATGTTACAGGTTTTGTCAGTGACAATTACAAGGTTATTAACATTACCATATGTCTCTTGTTTGTAAAAAAACTTGATGAATTTCATCAACAAGTACTATAGCATTAATTAATTGATAATTAACATCACACCTGGGATTGTGGAGATAGATATCCGCAGACACAGTTGCAAACAAGCTTAGGAACAGCCACAATTTCATCTCGATCGATCAGTTGGTCAAATGCACTGTACAACTAATCGAATTATTTCGTAACAGCAAACACACAGCATAAACTTTGAAGTAACAAATAATTCAGTACCAATGTATAAGGAAAGCAACTATCAGTGAAATGAAAAAAGGATGAATGCAAAGTTTTATTTCTCAGATGTGTAGAAAAGTCACAATATCTGGGGCCATAAAAGGAAAGGGCAGATCAACCGTCCGTCTAATTTAGCTGTTTTAGGGCAGCCAGGAAACTGCGACGATGAACTGGGACCGATATAATTTTCAATGCAACAAACAAAGCGCTTTCCGAATACAACTCAACGAGGCATATCTCACCTTCACATCTCTTTCCGTTTACCGTTTCAAGACTGCCGCCATTCGTTGCAATTCATCTACATATTAAACTTATATTATACATCCAGCAAACAAAACAAGGCAAAAAGCGAAGTGCATAAAAGTCAATGGTGACATCTGCCGTGATCTGGGCTCCTAAATAAAGTAGCGAACGACTCGCGATGAAGGACCGATATCGATCAGGTAGATACATCATTACACGCAAGTGATTATTTGAATACTCGTAACTGCATAATGTTGTTTCGGCGTCTTCACACCATTCTTGTCCTCGACTGCTCAAGGAAATTTGTAGCACGATTTCTGAAGTTCTGATTTCCCAATGATTAGATTAGTACTCTAGTCTCTACCGTCTACAGTAAGTGCTGAGACCAGGGCACAAATTCGCCAATTGCAAATTCCGATCGCTTCAAAATCGGCTGCCTTGATCCCAGATTTTCACCCATTTAAGTGCAAAAGCTAGATGCCAGCACCTTGATATGTCAATTCTCAAAAACAATGCAATGAGAAAGCTTTCATTACTTGACAAAAAAATTTCGTTCTGTCCGCCATTATTGAGAAAAAAATTAAACCCAGTCTCGCTCGTACGCTCGGTAAGAGACAGACTAGGCGCAGTAGGGGAGGGGGGAGGGGGGCATCAACACAAAATCAATCAAGATGGCGGCGAAATTTGCAACAGCTCAGTCGGCAGGTCTCACTTAGGCCTTAGGGCCACTTATCTAGCAATGTCTCTTGGTAATGGAGAGCAAAAGGCTGCTATAAGTGATGTTGGAGACAATAAGGTTTGCCCAGTGCCATTCCGGGTCTCGCTGATTGTAAGTCCTGCATACAATGTATGATAATAATAATTATATTTATAATTTAATATATAAACAATTATACTTATAACCGCGACGACTGGCACTGACACTTTTGAAGTATTAAACTGACACAATAATAATCATATTTGGTTGGAGCGGAGGAGTGGGGGGAGGGGGGGGGGGATGTAAAGGATTTTGCATCTCTCAATCTGGAATATTATT
>JANSTR010062448.1:0-12855 GCA_025434805.1 Antipathozoanthus remengesaui | reverse complement strand
ATACAATACAATACAATACAATACAATACAATACAATACAATACAATACAATGCAATGCAATGCAATGCAATGCAATGCAATGCAATGCAATACAACACCAGGTGAGGCGAGGCAATGCAAGTTCTTAGACAGTTTAAAAGTATGTAGCATGGCCGGATGTTTCAGTACTATTCTAATAATACAACGGACGAGTAAATATCAGGTATACTCGGTACTTAACGGTTTAATAGGAGTTTTTTTTATTATCGACTCATTTTTGCAACGAGAAACAGTAAATATCGACACAAAATGTGTCATACAGATGGACATTTGTACTCGTTCCTAGCCTAAATAGGAGTTTTGTGAATCTCTGCGGAGCTGAAGTTGGATAATACAATGCAATACAATAAATTGCGATAGATCAGAGCAGAGCAAAACAGAGTAAAGCAGAGTGGAGTGGAGTAGATACATTGTTCAAGTAGCTTTCTTGCAAGGTGACCAGGATCATTTGATTATTCAGAAAGAGGGAAAAACGGTTTACAAGTCTATTGGTTTCGCTGGATATGTTGGATTATTCTCAGGAGTAAAACCTGTAAGTACAGAATGATTTTATTCTGTTGACGTGAACTGTCCTCACAAAAGAATATTTTCATGGATGACGTGTTTGAGTGACCTCATTCTATTTCCATGACGTACCTGAAGTGAGCGTGCCACCAGCGTCTTATCGACACACCTTCGCTCAATTAATAGAATATTCAAGATGTTTATAGAGCACAAAGTAGAAAATAAAACTTTATAATTTTGTCATGACTTTGGCTATTTTACCCAAATTCCATGACTTTTCCAAGTCTGGGAAATGCATTTTCAAATTCCATAACTTATCATGACCTTATGAACCATGTGAACGTATTGTAAATGTTTGGCATTTAAATGTACTCTGGTACATACAAAAGCACAACAAATTTTTTCTAACCAGGTCGTTTTGCCGGTTGCATAATTTTTAGCATTAAATTCAATCCATTTCTGAGTACCGCCGGAGTCTTTCAGTTTGTTGAAATGCGCCTTGTTATATACATGCAGAAAAATTATACGATTTCGATGCATTCATACAGCCATTTAAAAAAAACCGCTGAGTTTTGAAAAGTGGGAAGCGCAATATGTAGATGGCAGTACTATATAGGAAAATCCATTGCGCTAACTTGGGTATTCATGAGAAAGATAATATGGCACGAACTGCGAATCGATGAGTGAAATTATTAATGGAATTATTTCTTGAGTGAAATTTAACGTAGAGTCGCATAGCAGGGATGAATCACGTAAGCTGATTGGCTAATTGACCAATTGAGGAGGAAGTATTTAACGTGGAATTGCACTGGTGCGTATTCAGCATGGAATTGCACTCAACCTAGAACCGCGCGCGCGCGCCCTCAAACTTTCCCGCCAAAAGTTATGGCTCACCAGTCGGTTGACAGAGCACTGAAATGGCTTTCGCTCGCTCGCTTTAACTTTCCAGGTTAGCAAAAGTCGACCCAAGTTCATATATACACTAATTAATTTAACTTGCGAGATTCATCCCTGCTATGCGATTCAAGGAAAATTGGCTGCCTGACTCGGGTATTCCTGTTAAATTTCACTCAAAAAATCATATTGCTTCTCGATTCGTGCAATATTATTTTTCTCGTGAAATTTAACGTGGAATACCCTCGTCGGAGCAATCAATTTTTCTATAGAATACCGGGGCAGGCAGTGAATACAGTTTTCTTTAATCGCATAGCAGGGATGAATCTTGCAAGTTACACTGATGAGTGTAATTAATATAGAATTTTGCTAAAATTTCGCGCGCTAGAAAACCATTTCAGTGCTCTGTCAATCAGATGACAAACGACGAAATTTTGGCGGGAACGTTTGAGGGGGCGCGCGCGGCTGGTTGAGCTTAATTCCACACTGAATACGCACTCATGCAATTGCACGTAAAATACTTCACCCTCTGTTGGGTTCATAACCAATCAGCTTGTGTGATTGATCCCTGCCATGCGATTATATAGGAAAATTTATTGCCCTGATGTGGGTATTCCACGTTAAATTTCACGAGAAAATTAATATTTCACAAATGAATCTTGCAATTTAAGCGAATGAGTGTAACCTGGATTGGTTTTTGCTACAGTTTTGAGCACGGGAAAGCCATTTCAATGCATAGCCAACTAACTGGCGAGCCACAACTATTTGGCGCGAAAGTTTGAAGGCGCGCGCGCGCTGCAGGTTGAGTGCAGTTCCACGCTGAATACGCATGCACTAGTCAAATTCCACGATAAATACTTCCTCCTTTGATGGCTCATTAGCCAATCAGCTTGCGTAATTCATTGCTGCTATGCCATTCTTTGACGAAATTGCCCTCTAACGGGGTTCTTGGTTTAAGGCCAAATAATTTCAGTTACGTAACTCGCTCATGACTCCGACGAAGAAAGCTGAAATTAATGCAATGTAAAGGTTCCATAACTGATCTCTTTGGAACTGGCATTGCTCTTTGAGCTTTAAAGTCAACCATTATTGAAACATAGCAGCTTTATAAAGAATCAGGATCACGCTTGAATCAAGTGTTAAAACCTATTTGTCCTACTATGTACAATGTTACAGTGACCTTGTGTCTGTGTTTTGGTATAGAATTTAATGGCATGGGATTTAATGGAGCCAAAATCAACTGTATATAATTGCGCACATTTTAGGTATTTCTACTGCTTATCAGTTACTGATTTGTGTTTTGCTTCAGCAATGATAAGTGTTAAAAAATCGTATTTTTGATTTCGTATTTTTGAGCCTTGAAAATGTCTGAAATTTGCTACAATTTATTCTTGAGGTCTTAATAGGTCCTAAATTTTATTCAAAGAGATTCATCATCTCTCTTGAGTCGGTCAAAATTTGAAGAATATATTATAGGAGTTTTGATGCAAACAGCAATTGCTTTAACTTTCCTAGTTTTTTTGCTAAAACTATTGTTGGTTGTAAAGAGTTACACACATTCCCTTGTATTGTAACTTTTGAATAGAACAAATTGAAAAAAAATAGGTCTTAAGTTTTTCAAATCCTTTGTTCCTAAAAGTCTTTAAAAATGTCTTAGTTTTGTGGGTTGTTAACTGCTGGAATCCTGAACATGTGGTTGTCTGTTCACTTGTAATTTGACTGTTTACCGTAAGTTCTGTGTTTTTTTTCCAGGGAGTGGCATCTTTAACACTGAACACAAGGTTCCACCTTGGCGGGGAATATCTAGGTAGATAATAATCTCTGTTTATTAACCAAGAGTTTGGTCGTTGCGGTAAATATCAAACTGCAGCCTAGCTTTATTATCATGTGGCATTCATAACATCGTCCAAGCGGAAAACCTTTACTTCCCACATCCAGTCATGCGCGTACGTAGTTCATTTCAAACAATAAATCCTAGCCTGTGTAACAATAGGGCGAGAGAAATTAGTCGCGGCTAATCTTAGACGCGACTTGTGTTAGACGCAAATTTGACCCATTTATACGAGTAGTTTCGCGTCTAAGGTAAGTCGCGCCTAAGGTAAGAACAGCTCAAACCCCTGGTCCAGGATAGGTCGCGGCTAATGTTGTGTTAGATGCGAACATACCATTTATACGAGCAGTTCACGTCTCACGCATAGTCGAGACTAACTTCTCTCGTATAAATGGCCCTAGTTTGAGAATAACAACAATAGGGCCGAGAGAAGTTAGTCGTGACTAAGCAAAGGCGCGCCTTCCGGTAGACGCGAACTCTATAAATATACTATAAATGGTGTGTTCGCGTCTTACAAAAGTCGCGACTAACGTTAGTCGCGACTTATCCTGGGCCAGGGGTTTGAGCTGTTCTTATCTTAGGTGTGACTTACCTTAGACGCGAAACTGCTCGTATAAATGGGTCAAATTAACGTCTGACATAAGTCGCGTTTAAGCTTACCCGCGACTAACTAACTTCGAATTGGCTGCCAAACATTGATAAGATACTGTTTGGAAAGTTTATTACAAATAGCGACAGGTATTACAAATTGCGACGAGCGTTATTACAAATTGCGACAGGTATTACAAATCGCGACGTTATTACAAATTGCGACAGTACAAACGGTCTGGTATAGTACATTACTGAATACCGTTAAACTGAACTTTATACAGGAATCATAGAGTGGCTGTTAGGAAAGCGAAACAGCAGATGGACCACGTTCCTTGCACGAGATGTGATTGCTAATGCTACAAGGTTGCAATTTATATTGATTTGAGTATTTTACAAAATAGAAATAGAAATGGAGTCCCTGCGCTCTGCTCAGTGATGTTGCACTCGTTTTTTAAATTCACGAAAGAAATGTATTGAACAGAAAAGCCGAAGACATTTAATAGTAGCGTTTGAAAACTGAAGATAGTTTTAGAAGTATTGAGTTCGATTTTTAACAATCAGAACCCGGTTTTTCAAACACTAATACAGGATTAAATTCTAACCCACTGTTTCGGATTTTTTTAAATTAAATTAAATTAAATTTTCATTTTAAATTTTAAACAATGAAATTAAAAGCAATTTCTTTTCAATTCCAATTTCATTTTTGAAAGAATGAAACTGGTTGCGTTTTGTTTATTATTTTGATTTCAGTTTTACTTTTATTTTCATTTTGAAAATCAAAATGAATTGTACTTTTATTTTTTTACGTCTTAATTTTAATTTAATTTTGTTTTAATTTAATTTTAATGTTATATTTTAAAAAACATCAATATTTTTATTTTACTTTTTTGTTTTTGCCATTTATTTTATAAAATATCTTAATTTTTGAATGGCAGCCATCGGCCACCATCCAGCTGATCTGGCTCCATGACGTTACGGGAAAAACCTGTTATCAGTATTATGGACTCTCGCTGAAATTTAACGAACTTTTTAATGCAAGATTGAGCCGAATCAACTGTAAATAAACCGAAATAAACAACAACCGACATGGCAGATATATTTGTTCGTTCTCGTGAACTTTGATCGCGCACAGAAAAGCATGCTTTGGGGACTGGGAATGACAACACGTTTTTCCCGCTTTCTCGCACCTGATTGGCTAATTTCATAGTTTCAGATCAGCTGGTTAAGATTAATTTCTGTTTTTATTTATTCCGCTAGAGAGGGGAACATGTTTTGTTTCATCAAAACAAACGCATTGGCACATTTATGTTATTTTTACCACCCAGAATGTGGGTACCACGTGACCAGATCAGGGTCTTTCTCTCGGGAGAGGGAAGAGCCTGGGAACGAGGTTGTATGAATTCCTGCTGCAGGTGGCTCGAACGATGCGTGAGATGGGTTGTTACGAGATCTCTCTTGGAGACACGATTGGCGTCGGAACTCCAGGTATATTGTACAAACCAGCCAATCGGAAGTTAACGTTTATCACGTGTTATGAGTTAGCCAATCAGTGCGTGCTGTTGTAACAATAGGAGCCTAATAGATCTGGATACGAAAATACAATAAACCTACCCAAAGTCAATACCTGGCCATCTTATAACAAGATTTCTGTGAATGTCCATAAAACAACTTTTAGGTTTTCATCTTTCATCCTCACCAAAAGAAAACTAGACACAAAGTCAAACTACATATAAATCAAAAAGTCATTGCTTAAGTATGTAATAAAATCAACCAACGGTTGACGAAACAATTTTCCACGCCGTAAGGCTGGAAGGAAGCTGACGTTTTTGAGCGTTAGCCCTTCATCAGAGCATCTCCGACGAAGGCAAAGGATTAGCACTCGAAACGTCAGCTTTTTTCTAGCCTTACGGCGCAGAAAATTGTTTTGTTAATCCTCGTTTGATAATAGCGTACGTTTTAGGCTACTTGCCGACGCTGTTTATAGTTTTTAAGAACTATTTACTTAGAGTTTATTGCTCAAGCAAACACTGTATCAGCTATTTTGGTGTTCAGATAGATTCCTGCCTTAACTGAAAGAGTCAGGTTATGCACTGTTGCAAAAATAAAAAACTTAAAAGATTGTGAGATCTTACATTGTGAGATTTTTCTACGCGCCTGAAGTCTTCTGGAATGGTGGTATATGATCAATTCAGTCAGGCGTTTCAATCTTGAAATAGTCAAACACCTGGAACATTTTATAGGGAAAAGGATTTGTTAGACGTATTTATGAGCTAACTTTAAGACAACATGACATCGAGGCTCAGTCCGAGAAACTAACACCAAGTCTAGACTGTACTAAATCTTGTCTGTCGCTTGGCTATCCAGGTGCCATCCAGAGAATGCTGGACGAGGTTTTGCAGTCCATTGGAGGAAATTCTTTGGCAATTCACTGTCATGACACGTACGGACAAGCACTGGCAAACATCCTCACAGCAATACAGGTTATGGATAAAATGTTGAAGCCTGACCCCACCCCCTCCCCCCTTGCGGTATCTATATGTGTATCACTGCATCAGTCTCCTATTTCTTCGTTAGCAGTAGTATTGTAAACTACAGTAGACTTTTCTCAGGGATTTTGTTTTCTGTGTTGCCGATTCAGTCACATCTAGCAGCACTTGTCCGTTGTGTTGCCAGGGGTTGGATAGGAAGCATAATCTGGCACACCAGTGTCAAACTATTGCAATTTTGTTTTGTAAACCCGTGGTTAATTTTATTATACGTTTTACCTACCCGCCGACGTAGGCTATATTTTTTTGACCCGTTTCTATGACCTAATATATTTCTAAATTAAGGAAAAGTGTGTTGGTATTCTTGTTCTTGCCATATGTTTGAATAATTATGGAGTACAAAACCATATATAGATATGCAACTTATGCAGTTACAGCTTTGACACACTAGATTCTTGTTCTGGGATAGCAGCCTGTCAGAATTGTGACGAATGTTGTGTTGCAGATGGGTGTCTACACTGTTGACGCCTCAGTAAGCGGACTGGGTGGGTGTCCATATGCAGCTGGAGCCTCTGGGAATGTTGCTACAGAGGATGTAGTGTACATGCTGCACGGCTTGGGCTACAACACGGTGAGTTGTGTGACTCGGTCTACACATGTTGCGTGACATGCTGCACGGTATGGGCTACAACACGGTGAGTTGTGTGACTCGGTCTACACATATTGCGTGACATGGTGCACGGTATGGGCTACAACACGGCGAGTTGTGTGACTCGGTCTACATATATTGCGTGACATGCTGCACGGTATGGGCTACAACACGGTGAGTCGTGTGACTCGGTCTACACATGTTGCGTGACAATGTGACATAGAGCGCGATATGATTTGTTTACAAGGACTGAAAACAGGTTGTTAACAATGAACGAAAGAATATGAAAGTATACACTAGAACAATGCTTTTGCATTGAAAACAAATGAAATGAAGAAAAAGTCATTTTATATCATTTAGCATACTAGGGCAATTTTCTGTTATGATACATTCCAGAAAGAAATCTTAAATTTCAAACAGATGACAAACTGTGAAACTCTAATCAACTTTCATCGAAATTCTGAACATGTTCAAATTTGACAAGAGTCCACCATAGTCGATGAGAGTGCATTAGAGTTGAAGAGAGTCCAAGAGAGTCGATAGAGTGCATTGGAGTTGATGAGAGTCCACGAGAGTCGATGAGAATGCATTAGAGTTATTGAAAGTCCACAATAGTCAACGATAGTGCATTAAAGTCGATGAGAGTCCACAATAGTCAACGACGGTGCACGAGAGTCATGAGAGTGTATGAAAGTTGATGAGAGTCCACGAAAGTCAACGAAAGTGCATGAGAGTTATGAGATTATAGCCCACACATGATCTTATGGTCTCGGTTCTCACTATTACTCTGTCTGCAGTGTGTGAACCTGGAAAAGCTAACGGCGGTTCTCACTATTACTCTGTCTGCAGGGTGTGCACCTGGAAAAGCTAACGGCGGTTCTCACTATTACTCCTTCTGCAGGGTTTGAATCTAGAAAAGCTAATGGCGGTTCTTACTATTACTCTGTCTACAGGGTGTGAACCTGGAAAAGCTAATGGCGGCTGGAGAGTTCATTTGCGCAGCACTTGGTAAGAAAACAGGTTCAAAGGTCGCGCAGGCGCTTGGGTCGGGCTCGTCCACGATCAGTGCAGCTAGATGAAGTCACGTGACTGATGCATAACTCGCTTCCAGCGTGAAGTCGCGCATCCTTGAAGTCAGAACCAGAAACTACGACCAGTAACAGGAAGCATTCTTCCGGACATTGATGGAAGGCAGAAAGTAAAATTTTGCCAGCTTGTCTTCAGCAAGCGACCGAACGCCCACTCTATCATTCGTTGTTTTGCACAACAGAAAGGAAACGCGAATTGGAGCTGCTCGGATAAAGTGTAATGTTGGATAGAAAACGTTGCATATATATTTTACTATGGACACAACTTCTTTCTTTACAGGCGTCAACAAAGTTTAAATTTGCTTACCTAGTTCATAGCAAGTGTGGGGTGCGGGATAGGTAACCTAAATACGTGAACTCCTACTTGATACGTAGGGATGTTTTTCTTTTCTCATAAAGAAAATGCGAAATTGGCAAACCTCATGGTACAAGTTTTAATCCGGCGAAATAGTTCGTTGTATGGTTGGTTTCTTCAAACCGTTCTAATTTGTTTGTGTTTCGTCTGTAGCCAGCTCTCCTGCCGAACGTTCGTGGTCTCTAAAAACCGACATACGAGTCTACTTCTTTGTATCTTGGTTAATGATTAGGAATAAAGATTGTGGAAACAGTTTTTTGTCCTTGATTGTGGGAAAGTAACTGCAAGCCAGTCAGTCAGTTTGTGACGCAACGATCAGATCCAATTAAATGAGACTTGTTGAAATTTATAGCTGCAGTGATTGTTTTGGAACTTGTGAACCACTACAAGAGTTTTCTGCTTTCAATTTTGAAGTTGAATTATAACGGATTGTGGGGTTGTTGACTTCGTCATAATCCGACTTGGTTGTTGCCTTCCACCTGAGCTCTTTTCTTGCAATTTAAAATGTCTTTAGCGTCGATATTTTCTGCTTATGTTCGTTTCCATTCTTCCGCTTTTTCGTTAGGCAGGGTTTGGGTTTAATATCTTCAGGTAGTGGTGCTAGTCTCAAATAATTGAATCTTCCAGCTGGCAGCTCAAACTTGTCGATTGTTGATCGATTCCGTACTCACTGCTTGCATCTGAATCGCATCGCTGCCAAACTGTTCGTTACCATCCGAGCGTTGGGGAGGCCTGTGTCTCAGGTCATCATAGGAGCCCAGCCCCTGACCGTACCAAGAGGTGGCATCCTCGTCCCCATAGTTCACTTGACAGCAGTTCATGCTACATATGCTGGAGCTTGCGAGTTCGCTGACATGGTACACGGTGTCTGGCGAAGCGAACAGGGTCTCGTAAACCAGGCCTGCAAGCACACCGCCCAGCAGTGGACCCGCCCAGTAAACCTAGAAGAATTTCAAAGACGTTTTGTCGGCAAGAAATGTTTGGGGTTTTCATTAAACGGTTCTGATTTTCTCCAAGTTATGCATGGCATTTTTTCTTAAATTGATAGAGCTTAATTTTTTGTCCTAATAAGTAAGTCTTCGAATTTTAAATAAGATAATCTATCTGAAAACGTCGAGGAATAGGATATTCTTTTAAATGATAAAGAAAATGATGTTAGCATTATGACATTTCATTCTTGAGTTTCAGCTTAATATTTTGTCAAATTCCTTAACTACGCACGGGACAAAAGACGGGACAAATTACCCCCTATTGCCTCACACCCTCCCTAAGCCCCTCCTTTGGTAGTTTATAAAATAATACAATGCTAGGTTTCACTCGGCCATGAGCACAACCATGGACGTCATGGGAAATGGTGACATCATATTTGACTCGGCCGTAGGACAACGCATATCAATTGAACTACCTACCCAGTGGTCTTTGTACTGATTCATCACAACCGCTGGATAAAAACTGCATATCAATTGAACTACCTACCCAGTGGTCTTTGTACTGATTCATCACAACCGCTGGATCAAAACAGTGCATATCAATTGAACTACCTACCCAGTGGTCTTTGTACTGATTCATCACAACCGCTGGTCCAAAAGCGCGAGCTGGGTTTATGCCGCAGCCAGTGTACTGTATCTACGAGGTAATATTTCATGGTTACTTTTCTTCAAAAACTACAAACTTTGCACGATACGTACATTAAGGCGCAAACAATATAATAATAATAATAATAATAATAATAATAATAATAATAATAATAATAATAATGATAATGATAATAATAATATGGGATCTATAAAGGGGAATCCGTTGTCGCTCTAATTGATTTTCAGGGAAGCCCATTTGTTTCCTGAATATACTAGCTTCAAATGCCAGGCCAATGGAAAAGAGTTGACAAACCTAAGAAATAAAAATTCTATTAAACTTATGCTCATACAAACAAATTTTTCGTTTGACCTTTCGGCTCATTACTATATCCTTGCTTACGAGTCGACTATCGAGTATGTTTGCTTCTTAACCGAATAAATATCTTGGCGATATTTTCCAGTACAGACTAACATATTAAATATGTATAATTCCAATATGTTTATTTGTCCTCAACCGCATAACGCACAGAGAGCAGCGATGATCAATGAAATTTCTGAGATCGCTTGGATAACCGTGACCAGCCCTTTTGTAGTTACCAATGTAGTGAATTTGACTGCTTTGAAGAGCTAAAAGAATTTAAAAACTAGTTCAAATACTCACCCCAACCAAGTGACAAGCTGTGACTGCGAGACCAATGGCTAGCGGTACTCCATAGCCAGTGTTGTGCCGAGCGGGGTCGAGTGTGGTAAAAACGGTCCACACGAGTAGGAATGTGAGGACCACTTCCACACCCACACCCTGAGCGATGGTCACGTGATCGTTCAGCCTTACAGTTCCCAGGCTTCCTCGGTCAGCTGCTGGTGTTAGGCCATATAACAGGCCAGCACCGGCAATGGCTGGGAAGAGGAAATCGTTGGACTTTGTTTAGACATCAGAACTGACATTTTTTCGATTAGGCTTTTGCAAAGTCAAACTAAATCTATCTTAATCCTTTCCCAACACAAGTCGCTGGTTCATATAGCGGCGCTTATCAGTTTTGGAGTTAGTTAAGCGGATAACAATACGCGACTCCCACTGCACAGGACGCTACTATAAACCCATTGCAATTTGTTTCACAACAAACACTGATACTTAATACAGCTGACTTATCTGGAGCAAGAGTGTCTAGCTTTGGAAGATGACATAAAACAATATTTAAGATGACCAGATATGTGCATCGCCGAGAAGGAAGCTCACCGCACCAGCGATGTTTTTTGAAGAGGCTGTCCAGTTGTACTATCACACGTGGTTCAGTTTCTGCCAGTTTTATTTTGCACTGGTACCCAAATAAGCCACGACGTTTTAAAATAGGATCGTACGGATCGACAAGAAAATCTTGTTAGATACCATGTTTCTGTCCGTGACAAACAAACTGGGGCAGGCGCTCGATAACAGATCAACTGGTGGCTGGTTTAACAGCGGTAACAGTCATGTAAGTCAAACAACGTTAATTCTATAACTTTTGTGCTACAACACCGACTTAGTATGAGCATGCAAACTGAATGCAATTTTTCAATTTAAATTTAACTGTAAGCATACTCTCGAGCAAAATTTTTGTTTTCGATCTATCTTTGTTCAAGGGGCAACTCCAGTAGGATAGAGATAGAATCAGCAAAACACAAACATAAGAAATGAACAAACGAGACAAAGATACGGTAGAGAATATTGAAACAAATGAGGTTGAAGTTGCGCTGTCTCATTAATACTGGATGAATACTTTAGAAAACTGTTTTTTTTCGCGACGGCGAGTAAGCGAAATCAGTATAAGGATCGATCAGTCAAGATTGGTTTGGTAATCGCCCAGATGTCTCCATTTGAAATTGTGTTGTGTTCAGAAAGCTTGGCCAGTAGTCACCCAGACATTTGGTAATCATCCAGATGCCTCCATTTTAGACTGTGACCTGTTCAGAAAGCTTGGCCAGTAGTCACCCAGACATTTGGTAATCATCCAGATGCCTCCATTTTAAATTGTGACCTGTTCAGAAAGCTTGGCCAGTAGTAGGTTGTTACAAGTGTCACAAATCGAGGATTAGTAAAACCAGCTGCGCCGATAGCAGGAAGCTCTCACGAGTTCACTCTTAGTATCACACTGACGTTTTGGATTGTGCTAAGTTATGGTCAAATAGCAGCTTAACTGGCTACCAATAAACCCACAGAACTCAAAATTGTGAATACAGACTTCTTTATTATGTCCTTGAGAAAGCTTCAAGCTAAGCCGGTAGTTTGCTAATAAACATAAAATGAGTACCAGCTTCTGATGGGAAGTTTGTAGGTTGCCAACTGGGTTCAGTGTCCAATTGAGAGAATACCTTTCAACTTTGACGTATATAATGTATAAGTGCCTTGTTCCGAGAGCGCCACGTGTAGGAGAAAAAACATTCTTCGTGTGACCACTACAGTACTTGCTCATAATATGTGCAAATTGATCAGAAAACTTGCAAATGAAACTACCAAATTTGTTCCGCAACATTGCAAATCAGCGCGCAAAGGCACATCTGGCATGACTATAATGGGTTATACATGCAAAACAAACTAAGATGGTAAGGCAAAGGAATGCAGTAAAATGCTGTGAAGAAGCCTCAGCCTTGGATTTAAGAAACTGCTGGAAGAAATTTGTCATTTTTATACTTCAAAATATAAGAACAACCCAAGAAATATCAACAGGATGTTATATGTGGGGTTAGACTGCATTTTCATATTTAGATGTTGACCAAAAGTCTGTCTTTAACCCTTTCCCTCCTGAATTATTTTCTGCATTTTTATGATAATTCAGTGGTAATAGCTTTTTTGAAAATAACAG
>JANSTR010062337.1:0-12857 GCA_025434805.1 Antipathozoanthus remengesaui | reverse complement strand
TCAGAAAATAATTTGTCTGCTCAACCCCAACAAAGACATGCTCCTAAACAGAAAATCTGAAGTATAGTATTTGCCAAATGCTGGCATGAAAACAAATATTATGCACCCATGCAATTTATAAAACCTTTGAGGATCACTGATTGCCTTTTAATTCAATCTGATGACTGCCAGCAAGCATGAAACTGCAGCAACAATTTTTAGCCATAACCATTATGTTTTTACTAACTGATAATTATTATACTGTATTGAGCTCTACATATGTTATTTTATCATATTGAACACTTTTAGATGGTCAGTGATATAAATAACCAATTCTACAGTAATACTGTACATAATTATCTTGCACTACATGTATTTAATAATTAAAAATTATTAAAATAGATTTTAAATGAAAAAAATATATAGAGCCAGATTATTAAAAGCCTCTGCCAAATAGATTCACATGCCCTGACCCTTGACCCTTAGATGGGCACTGAACTTGTGCTTGGTTTGCAATGATTTACAATTTGACTTGTAATTACTTGCATTCACCTGCATTGACTAGCAAGGAATGAGCCCAAACATCTACCTAAAATCTGAGATCCTGAGTCTATTGGCTCAATATTGGATCTCTTGTATTAGAGATGCATACATGAAATACCAATAGATGTCACTAGATTAGTGTCTATAAACAATACTTAGAGCAGCAGTATTACATATAATGTTACCATAGCCCTGCATTCAGAAATTGTTTATTAATTTTCTACATTTGTTATCAACACAGGCCTGCAGTACATGTAATCAACTACAGTTAGTAGACCAAGCTTCCTGTACCCACTTTCCCCGAGACGTATGTGATTACATGGGAAAGGCTTGCTGTGGATATGAAATATCCAGTACAATGAGCTTACCTCCGGAGAAATTGTATATAATCTCGTGAATGAAACCGGCACATGTCATAATAACTGGCACGGTAGGGCTTGTACACCTGGAAATAGTGACAGGAATATATACTGTACTGTCTAGTTATGTAAAGCTTTTGAGTGGGATAATGTGGAATATGCCAAGTGTCATGAACTTGTATTTTCCGTATATATACACACAAGCCTTTGGGTGAGTGCATATACAAAAAAATACAAGTTCCATGGTACAATCCAATGATAAAGCATTGAATAAAGTTCAATCTACTTTTTGTTTTCGGCCACATGTATTATCAAGTATCCTTTAACTGTAAAAAGTCAATTTCATTTAAAAAATGTAGTACTTAGCTCTTTTTTTGTTTTTTTAAGAGAAATGTTGGACTGTGTGCTAGTATACACATACATAAACACACTTAAATGGCCACAAACTTGCTCACATGTCACAAGTCATGGTGGGAAATCAGAGTGGAATACTACTTGTTGGATATTACAGCAGCTGTTGCATACCGCAGAATATTCAAGATATTCTCTGGCTCCTAATATGTTAATAATATAATTCTGTTGCATGGCATGGGATAAAACATCTTATTATATAAACACCAATGATATACCAGATAAGCTTTCCCATGAAGGCGTCACATCTTCACATGTGAAAATAACAATTATGTTAAATCTTTACACATGAAAAGAACACTGTTGCTATGGTTACATAAGAAATAACATAGTTTCAATCCTTTAGCAAATACAAAACATGTTAGAGTGAAATGGTTTAGTATGTCATTGATGTTTACATAAAATATTTCAAATAGAACCTTACAGTACATGGCCGCTTGGAGATACTAAATTTCTCTTCTCATGTTGATGTTGAAAAGTGTTTCACTCATTCGCTGCACACTCGTGAACCTATAAAAAATATTTCACACTTGAAGAGAATTTTCGTATCTCTGCACAGCCAAGTAATATTCTCTATTTCTACAAGTTTTTAATGACTGTTGCTTGTAAGCTTATCGCATGGTCAATACTATATTTTAACTATGTAATAAAAATTAACAACTTCCAAATCCAACTTACAATTCCTGACTATTCTTTGACCTAGGACAATTTAAACAATTAATTTGTACAGAGAATATAATACCATATTAAATACTCTATACTTTTAACCTTTAAAACGACTGAGTCTACGTGGTACGTTCTTAATCTTACCTCCATTTTCTTGTGTAAATCATAGTTGAAGACAAGGTTGTGTGTGAGTGCCAATCGATGGGGCTTCATAGGATGGCTTTGACCTGAACACGATAAAACGGAATTAAAATAAACATTGTAACTAACGCAGATTGATCACAGAAGCGAGAACTGGGCTTTAGAATAAAATAGCCAGTAAACTGCACTTCATTTGTCATTTATTGATTTCAAAAATTTGACAGTTTTAGTTCACTTTAACTTGAAATATAGTAACTCACCATAATGGAAATTACCCACTTCCTCGTCGTAGAAATACACGACTCTTCTACTGGTCATTCTGTATTACTACATCATCTGGAAGAAAAGCAGAAATTCTTTGATCACTTCAGTTCTTTCCATTCATTCAAGCTATTAGAGTCTTCCCGAATTTCCGCCATGTTGCCGTGACGTCAGAAATTCAGTTCCAGGCCCCTGTCTGGCTCGTACCAGTATTTTGACCGCGATGGTGCAAAATGGCGGGTTGTGTTGACGTGACGAATCGATGCATTGAGTGATCAGTGGAACAAGTGTAAAAGCAGGTAATATTCCATATAATGATCAGTTCTTACATTATCTTCCAGTTCTTAGACAGAGTAGCTTTGGCTTTCTAGTTGGCGGGGAAGGGGAAAAAGAGAAGCAACGAGACCATTCCCCTTGCGGCCATTTTGTCTCCACTGCGCTTTTTTCCCTTCCCCGCCAACCAGAACGGAGAACGCAGCTACGCTATCTATCCTGTTCTACAAGTGGAATACCGTGTTGACATCAATTGACCTTGCTTGGTTTTCAATCTTGTAAATAAACTATTGTCTTGTCAAATGTGATTTTATCAGTTTCACTTGAACTTCAAAACTTGCAAGACTTGTTCAATAGTGTGTTATTTTTAGGGGGGAGGGGACAGGGGGTCAAAACCTCCTGCCTCCCGTACCCTTATATCTTGCCTCCCGTACCTTTATGGACCTATATCTCCCTCCTCCTGCCCTTTCTGACATTTCTCTCGCAATGATTTATCTCCTGCTTCCTGCCCTTTTACTACTCCTGCTTCCCGTACCCTTCCGACCCCTTGTTTCCTGGGTTCCCACCCCCCTGTCCCCCTTTTTTAATCCCTCACAGAACACTTTGAGGTGAAATATTATATTATAAAATACTTAATATTCTCTCTTGAAATGTGAAGTCCAGTCTATACAAGGCCATCCCCACGTAATTTACGTTTACAGTCATCCCCTCCCACCTGTGGTTGAGAAAGAATTCCTGGTATGATTTGAACAATCATGTCATATGTTCTTATTCAGGTCTATACATGTCCCAGAAGCCTTCAAGACTTGCAGTTCCGGCTCGGAAGTTCTATATTGGGCAGCTTTTGAAATGTTTGAGAGTTGAGAATGAAAATCTTGGCAGTAGTCAAGGAAAATGGAAGTTTTCAACATCTGAGTTGTCAATTGACTTTAATCAAATTTGGGTTCAGGGTGTTGTGACATTAGCTGCAAAGGACAGATCTGATGTCATAATCGATGATGGAACTGGAACTGTGCTGCTAACTGGAATCAATAGAATTGTTAAAGATGTCAAGTTTTGTGAAGGTATAATGAGGCCTTGCATTTCATACATACTTCTTACTAACCGGGTCTTCCTTCATCTTCATCTTCATCTTATGGCCCAAGAGTGAAGCACGAGGGCCATAAAAATTGGGAAGGAAAAAATGAGGATCCATAACTTACTGTATGGACTGAGCAAATGAGTATAATTAACTACTTATTAACCGAGAGTGAGGTCTTTTCGGGAAATGTAAAACTGAGGCCATGCTGTTTTGACCGAGCGACAGTGAGGTCAATGCGTCGAGGACGAAGTTTGATATTTTTCATAAAGACCGAACATTTGAGGTTAATAGGTATTTTATTATATGGCCTTTATTTGAAATGTGAAAGAGGACATTATTTTGCTTTTCACATCTGGTTATGTGCGCGTGTAGGTACTCATTAACAATAAATCCATAATGCCCATCAAGATACCAATCAGAGCGCGCGTACTATCGTGGCCATATAATAAAAGATATTTTATGGCTTTGTTGAAAAATGTAATAAATGACGGCTCCTTGAGAGCTAGAGGTCCATACTGCAATTTATTATATGGCTGGCTAAATTCGCACACTCTGATTGGTCAATTCCAGGTCCGTAACTTAAGGTATGGACTTCGACTCCAGTCTCAACGGACCAAAAAGTTCTAAGCCATATAATAAACTTCTTATTAACCTCGTTTGCTCGATCCGTACCGTAAGTTATGGGCCCTCATTTTTTCCTCATGACCCACGTGCTTCGCTCTTGGGCCATAAGTGGGGAAAAAACTCGGGTTCGTGACTTACGGTACGGACCTTGCACTCGATTAATAAGAGGTATTTACAAACCTGAAATTGACCAATGACAGTGCACAAAATCAATCAGCAATATAATATTGTTTTTACAATTATTAATTAGCCTGTTTCAAGCCAGATCTGATCTGAGATTACAGACCCATTGTTTGTTCTTTCCTCAACTGCATATATTATTCAGGTATGTATGTGATGGCAGCTGGAGACCTACAGTCAATTGATGTATCCCCAGACAGACCTTACCCTGTCATGCGAGTGCTGAAG
Organism: Antipathozoanthus remengesaui; assembly: GCA_025434805.1. Lineage (NCBI taxonomy): Eukaryota > Metazoa > Cnidaria > Anthozoa > Zoantharia > Parazoanthidae > Antipathozoanthus > Antipathozoanthus remengesaui. The sequence goes on along the minus strand of JANSTR010062337.1, from coordinate 8,111 downwards.
GTTGCTGACTTGTCGCAGTCACTGTGTGCTGAATCACTTTGGATGCTGGAAGTCATTGATGCCCAGTTACATTCTAAAGACAGTATGAGTTGATTCATATTAATTTTTTAACTTAAATTATAACAATTTGATGTTATTCACAGAGAAGTATATATCGGCCAAGATTCTTCTGTCTTTTCTACAAACTAAGTGAAGCAATTGCAAGTGACTCAATGTCACCCATTGACTGCCGCTATAATATTCAGTGGCTGTCAGAAACTTGATTATGTTCTGCTTAATGTTAGCCTGTCTCACTTCCTTCGCATGTGGGGGCCTTGGAAAGCATAGGTCTTCAAGGGCCCCCACAAATGAAGGAACTGAGGCGACTGCATTAAATGCCAGGTTAATGTCCATTGGGAGGGATGGATTCTAGGGAGCTGACCATGGATGTGAAGAAGAAAGGTCTTAGAAAAATGAATGTATAGGAGTGTGAAATTGCGCTGAGAAACTCAATTCAGTATAATCTAAAGTGAATCAATATACTTTCATATTCAAATGAATGACCTATTCAGTTGTGCTTTGTGTACAAAAGGCATATAGCCAACAGCTTGAGAATTAAACAACTTACAATACCAAACTGGGTTGTGATATGGCATTCTCTTACTACACCACCGTTATATATGTTAAGACAGAAATATATAAAATCAGTATTGGACATTAAGGGAGAGGGGCGAGTCGATTTTCCAATGCCCCTTATTTGGGAACATAAATTAAAAGCCCAGTGATTCCGTGCCCATACAAACTTACAACTGGTAAATAGTCTTTAAAGAGTAAGGAAGCTATCGTTTGTGCAACAAGGTGGAAAGTCAGCTCCCTTGTAGTGATTCATTCAAGATGTTTTCTGTGTCTTAATTTCGGTTCAGAAATTCTGATCAAACAGACACCATCAACTATCAGTTATAGACTGCATAGTGGCTCAGGGGGGAACTGAGCGGGGGGGGGGGGGAGCGAGCATATGAGGATACACTTCCTATTTTCCCACTCAGCTCCTCTTTGGGCTGCTGCACAGGGAAACTATTTTAAAGGGAAAATACATGACTTAGCCTCGACTGTTTCCTGACCCACACAATAGACAATATAACACATTATGGAATCAGTTAGTAACTACATTTAAGTATCTACAAGCAAATTGCGATCAGTTTAAGTTGTACAGTGTATTTTCCAATAACAGGACCTGCTACGAACCTCCTCTTCTGCCCCGGCCCCTCCCCGCCACGACGTTAAGCGTGTTATATTTTGTGTACAAATTTCCATGTTTAATGTCAGTGACATTTTGCTCTAGGTCAGGCAAAATACGTCGGGGAATTTTTCTTACTCTGATGTGCTATACCTGAAACTAAAAGGGTGCGTATCATGGTGGTACCGAAGCTGAAAATGTGACACGTTGTCACTTTCACGTTGTCGCTTTCCGGTAATCTTTTTTACAGTATATTAATTATCATATCCTACGCGTTTCGTCTCACTGATATGTTAGACTTCGTCAGGGATGTACAACTGATTTTTTTTTACAATTTCAGGGTTTATACCACTTATTCTGTAGAATAAACCTTGAAATTGTAATTATCAGTTGTACATCCGGCCAGACGAATTCTGAAGTGTCAGACGAAACGCGTAGGATATAAAATAACTACTTCGACGTGGAAGCGACAACGTGGAAATGACAGGAGGGGGAAGCACACATAAATCAATAGAACTGCAGTCAAAGTCTTTGTTGAGAGTTTAAATATACCCCCCCTGGATAACAGCGACAACGTGTCACACATTTCGGCTTCCGTGCGGTGGCAGGTATGCCGAATAATTGTGAAAAAAAAGACACTAATCACTTAATTTGTAGATAATTAATGTTGTTAATGGTAGATGCATTTTGCACGGAGAATTACCTGTGGATCCTCCAGGACAGTTTGTATCTACTTCAAACCCATCAGTACATGCAACCACCGATGAGAGTTCGGTGAATCACTTGTTTATCTTTTTGTCGCGACTAGCAGCCAACATCCAACATCCCCACCCTATCCCGCATCTCATTTTAAAAAACATGCAAAAACCCTTTCAGGCCCAGCCAGTTTATCAGCATGTATCTTCTCCTTACATCATCGACACAGATTATGTTGTTTGGTTATGAGAATAAAGTAAATGAACATACAATTCCATATCTCGCACAGCTAGCGGTATATATCAGCGTTAAGCACAGACAGCGTATCAGGCGACAGTCATGAAGGGCAACTGGCTATAAATATACTTCACATACACATACCATATTTTCAGTTTGTACTGGCTGGCTCATCTTTTAAAATGGGCAATGGAAAAATAACGGACCCAAACCGTGAAGATGTCAACTAAAAAGCCGCAAACTGATTCGAGTGTCTTGCTTGCGGTTAAGCCCAGCCTCAAATACCTAGGGCTAGGGTTAGTATAAATTTTGGATCGAGTTCAGTTATGAACTGGGTATTGTAATAAGAGTTTCAAAATAAATTTATTTAACGTTGACAAATACAGAATTGGTGATACGAACAAAACTAAATCGACGTGTTGAGGGTGCAGTTTGTATAAATTGTAATTTGTAGCCGTTTATACACATTCCGCGATCCGGCGTCATAGTTCAAATGGTCAAAGAACATTTACATGCAGTAACCAACTATCGGGTTCAGTCCGACATAAAATGTCGACACGACTGCGAAGAAAGAAGAGTTATTTCAAAATCAAATATCCGTTTCATTTCATTGTGGCTGTCAGTAGTACGGCTTAAGTTTGTGAAGTTATTCTCTGTAGAGTCCGAACACTGTGCCAATGGCAAACAAAGTGTCATTTTCGATTCTTTCCGTCACAAAGCTGTCGAATTCCGTGTCCCAAACACATCTACTTGCTATCCTTATAGTCTGTCCTTTAAACTGGCCAATACTGACTGTACAAACAAACTTGAACCGCGACATACCAAGCTGTTTAACCTCTTTCATGATTGAGTTGGAAAGCGTTTTAGAAATCTCACGCGAACGCTTCGCTTCATATTTTTCATTTTTCAACAGCTCCAACCACTTTTTGATGATGTTTCTTATCTCGGTAGCTTTGAACTTGATCTCAGGCTCCATTTTGTAAGTATTTGCCGTAATTGTGATACGCGGAGGTTTGATAGTCGAAAGCCGTGTTGATACCGACGCTATTGAAGCATGCTCCATCTGCGAATCGACAGGACAGTCGTAGTGAGTCATGTAAAAATTTCCTTTCTCTGTGTGGACGCGAGGAATCGCCGGAAGACTGAACAAACTCGAAGCTGAACTGCTTCGTGTTCTGGTGAAAACTGCCATCCGACGTTGAGGCAAATAGAAATCTAGCACAGGCCTTGACTTCCAACTTAGTTACATCGCTGGTAACTTCGAAAACAAAACAACGGCTGTCGTATCACATATCATGACGAAATGATACCATATCATCGATTTGTTGAATGTCGAGATGTCACAACAGGATCTTCCGATTCAGTCTGACGACATGACTCGACACAGGAATGCAACTTTATCTGCCGAGTAATGCGAAAAGTATCATTCAGGTCATTCAAGAGCGATTGCAAGAATTTGTTTAGTCATATAAACCCGTATGAGTCCAGAAAATATTTTTCAGCTCCACTGTACAGCTAGCCTCCAACGCAGTCGCCTTAATATTTCCTTCGGGAACTCCCGCGGCGATGGAAATAAGGCGGCTGTCGTTGGATGCTATTGTACAGCAGACCAAATAAATTGGATAAGTTGGTGGAGCCAATAGTTACAGATCGTCATTGTCTAATAGATTACTTATTCAAACTCTTAAAAACACATCGGAAAATCCAAAAACACCCCAAGGATTCAATGAGGTCCTGGGTTCAACCCTGGACATGGTCAAGGGTTGAACTTTTCGCAGGACAATGCGCAGGAACGTAACAACCCCGTTCCCAGACTCTTTTCCCTTTCCTGGTGGGAAAACAGACTGGGAACGAGGTTATCGTTGGTCTGGTAGTGGTCTGTCACCTTGGACTATGACGATTGGAAAGCGTGTTACCCTGCGGCGAGCAGAGGCCTTTCATATCCCCACGAAGAAACGAGGAGAAAGAAAGACTAGGCGATTTTCCATGACCTGCAGAGGTCACGGAGTATGAAATACAATGCAAAAATAGAACCCATCGGCTCAGTTCCGGCACGTGAACAGATAATGTTTACATAATCTCGCGCATGCGCGAAGTAGATTCGGTGGGAAGCGTGCAGAGGTCTTCGTGGGGATATGAAAGGCCTCTGCTCGCAGAGTAACTGAAGCGTGTTGACTTGTGAAGAGTAGGGTAGTGATGCCGGTGTTAATGGTCTGTCACCTTCTCTATACTCAATACTGTTAACATGGACTATGATGATTGTAAAGCGTGTTGACTTGTATAGAGTAGGGTAGTGATCTCGGTGTTAATGGTCTGTCACCTTCTCTATACTCAATACTGTTAACATGGACTGTGACGATTGTAAAGCGTGTTGACTTGGTATGGTAGTGATCCCGGTGTTAATGGTCTGTCACCTTCTCTATACTCAATACTGTTAACATGGACTATGATGATTGTAGAGCGTGTTGACTTGTGAAGAGTAGGGTAGTGATCCCGGTGTTAATGGCCATGGTCTGTCACCTTCTCTATACTCAATACTGTTAACATGGACTGTGATGATTGTAAAGCGTGTTGACTTGTGAAGAGTAGGGTAGTGATCCCGGTGTTAATGGTCTGTCACCTTCTCTATACTCAATACTGTTAACAATAACATGGACTATGATGATTGTAGAGCGTGTTGACTTGTGAAGAGTAGGGTAGTGATCCCGGTGCAATTAGTGGCCATGGTCTGTCACTTTCTCTATACTCAATACTGTTAACATGGACTATGATAATTGTAAAGCGTATTGACTTGTAAAGAGTAGAGTTGTGATTCCCGGTGTTAGTGGTCTGTCACCTTCTCTATACTCAATATTGTTAACTATGATGATTGTAAAGCATGTTGACTTGTATAGAGTTGGGTAGTGATCCCGGTGTTAGTGGTCTGTCACCTTCTCTATACTCAAATGATACTGTTAACATGGACTATGACGAATGTAAAGCGTGTTGACTTGTATAGAGTTGGGTAGTGATCCCGGTGTTAGTGGTCTGTCACCTTCTCTATACTCAATACTCTTGACTATGATGATTTTATTTGAGCGCATTTGAACATATTCATAAGAAATGGCGCTTTATAAATGCATTACTATTGCCACCAGGGTCCACACACAGACCCATCTTTGCGTGGCACTTTCTTACTCTTCTCTAACCGTTGACCTTGTACTCAGGCTCAGACCACTCGTAATTTCTACCGCCGTCAAAAATCTCTGAGAAACATGTTCGAAAAGTTGAGAGTAAGTACCCAGATCTTCCAGTAATAATGTGCTCAGTATTAATTGTCACTTAAGCGTTTCTTCTGTACACACATAACAATTCATGCATACACATTGGCGCTTGCACGCACGCAGAAACCGTACTATACTTTTCACCCGCATAGAGCTACGCATGATACGTGCACGCACGTAGAGCCACGCATGATACTTGCAGACACGTAGAGACGCGCATGATACTTGCACGCGCGTAGTGCCCCGCAAAATGATTGCACTCGCGTATGACACCTGCACGCGCATAGAGCTACGCATAATACTTGCACCCGCACAGAGCCACGCATGATACTTGCACGCACGTAGAGCCACGCATGATACTTCCACGCACGCACAGATACTTGCACGCACGCAGAGCCCGCATGATACTTGCACGCACGCAGAGCCCGCATGATACTTGCACGCACGTAGTGCCACGCATGATACTTGCACGCATGTAGAGACACGCGTGACACTTGCAAGCGCGTAGAGCCCCTCATAATACTCTGATACTGTTTTCTCAGTTATAAATATTCCTTAGTTTAATATGCATAGTACTGTCCGTCGTTCAATTTCACCGTCAAGCTCCCTTCACGTACGGTTATACTCACCACTTTCTATCCTTTGTGCTATTTCTCTGTCTCTCTAGTTCAAGACGATCGTAAGAATGTATAATAAGTATTTAGTCACTAGTTGTTATGTAAGAGCCTGGTTGGCAACCTCCACTTACGAAAAACCCTCTCATTCTTTTCCATTGTGATTCTGGACAAGTACGCGCCGTTTTATTTATCACAAAGATATAGAAAATATCTTGATATAAATTCTCCGCCTCCCCTTTTATCAACCAAACTAAAACACACATATAGACCATTTTCTCTCAATCTCCAGACATTCTAATGCCAGGGACATAGCTCTAAACGGCCTTTCTGCTGAATTACATACTCCAGCTGATTAACCGTTATCGCCCTACCCGTAAACTGTACTTCCTTTTCATTGGCAACGCATTTTTCTATGCTGCCGTCAATCTATAGAACTCTCAACCCGTAATCTTCAAGCATCCACACTTTGTAATCAAATCTCAAGACCTTTATATTTGACTACATTAGGTTGTGTTTCAACTGAAATAACGACATATTTTTTTCACGCAATTGCAGCATCTTGAAGATGATATCAACGCCCACCAAGAAATGTTCGCTTCATTGAATGAAAATGGACACCAGATTATGGAAGAGATGGAACAAGGTGATGTCTTGACAGCTGTCCAGTCGAAACTGGACGATATGAATGACAGGTGGCAGTCACTGAACGTACGAACTCTTGACATCCGGGACAGATTGGAGGAGACTGCTACAGAGTGGAGACAATTATTAGTCGATTTACAGGAAGCGCTTGACTGGATAACACAAGCTGACGCAGATCTGAATTCACAGCAGCCTTTAGGTGGCGACTTGGAGGCGGTACAGGCTCAAAACGAGGCTCATCAGGTGGGTTTTACGCATGCATAACCTTTGACATACGGTATTCTTCGTGTATTAACTGGACGTTCTGTGTTTTGCATAAATTTATTTATGTTGGTTTTATATCAATATTCTGACATAGTTTTTTGTCGCAACAAGAACATTTTATGAAATCAATATAAACGTTAGGAAATAATTATGGTTGTGTTATGTGACAAAATTAAACGTTGTGTAACATGTAATAACTTATTAACATGTAATAACTTAGTATCTTACTACATTTTTGTGCAATAATTTTGTTTTCTAACTTCCCGAATCGTGTTTTATTACCAAGCACCCGTTTTAAGTACACATTTCAATAAGCCGAAGAGAATCAAAGCTTGGTTTTGTTTGTTTCTGGTTTTCGAGGTGTTCAAGCCTCCCATCTTGCGAGGTGTTCATACATGTTCATAGGCATGCCAATCTTTGTTGTCATTTATCGAACATATCAGATTTCTTCCTCTTCTCACAAAGAGCTCAAAGATTGTTTTGTCGTTTACCAGGCGTTCAAAGGAAGACTCAATGTTCGTCGTTTGATGGTAGATAAGGCGCTTGACTCGGGTAAAAGGTGTCTGGAGGAGTTTGAAGCTGAGAGGTCTGGGGAGAATGCAAGCAAACAGAGAGTTGCTACCAGTCTCCAGCGGCAAATTAACGTCGTGTCAGAGCGCTGGCTGAAACTATGCAGCAAGTCGGAGGAGTGGCAGAAAAGAGTTGACGATACACTTAGGGTGAGTTTATGGACCGTTAGTGGACGAAATGTTATCGAAATAAAAGTGGTATCAGGAAAAATTTTAACACTCTCCTGTGTTCGTTTACAAGCGGAGAAAAGACCTCAAGAGGGAAGGGGAGGGTGGGAAGTTTGTCATTTCTCCCCCCCCCCCTTCCCTACCTTCGCGTATAAATGAGTGTGTTGACAGTCTAGTCTTGTGTGAAGATAATTAAAAGTGTTTTAAATGGTGATGATGGAAGCATCACATTTGCGGGCAAATCTAAACACACACACTCTTTAGAGTTTTGTCACTGTCACCCATGGATATTTTATCATCTTAGCGCCATGCGCGCATTCGCGATGGTGCTGACCTTTAGTTTCACCTAAAAAATTCAAAGGCGGCTGGGGGGGGGGGGGGGGGGGGGGGGGGGGGGGGGGGGGGGGGGGGGGGGGGGGGGGGGGGGGGGGGGGGGGGG